>CM075206.1:21146400-21318900 GCA_037577475.1 Chaunax sp. Z400 | reverse complement strand
TGACAGTAATTACTGTGTCCCCCATCAGCATTGGTTACAGCACTAATCCTCTTCATGTATGATGGCGGCCCATTCTTCAGGTAGAGCAGCCCGGTGTTAGTGCTGAGTCTTTGGAGGATGTTCGCACTGTCGCACTTGCTCACTCAACCAACCCCGCAGGTCATTGGTGGCCATTCCAGAAGTCCCATACCACTTCTAACATGCCAATGGTGTGATCCTGGTCATTCTTGCAGATGTCACATTCTCCCCAATCTCCATGCTTTTTTATAGGGGTTGGTTAGTTTAACAAGGAAGTGTTCATTTGGGATTGGTTGGATAAAAGCATTGTGGCTATTTCATCAAACACGAATCTGAGGAATCAGACCCATAATATCAATCAACATCAGGTGAAAGAGGAGGCCACAGAAACACAGTTACAGGAGACTGCTGCTGCATGGGAACTGATGCAGGTGGTGGTGTCAGACAGGAGGGTGCTACGCAAACACACCACACCTGACACACCACACTGATGGTTGGCTGTTGGATAGTGCTGGACCGTCTGTGAGCATTTGTGGTCCTAGGTCCTGCCGGTAGCTTTCTAGCTGATTAAGCATGTTGTATTTGTAGTGGGGCTCGTCAGGGGAGATTTTAGGATCAGATCAGAATGTGGCTCCACTTCCTTTAGAATCACCCAGACAAAACCCTATAGAAACTGTGTCTGTCCCAAATACAAGAGGAGTTTCACATAAAAATCTGATAAAAATTAACACCATCAGTGACGTAATTCAAAATAACAGGAGAATAAAATGTGGACTCTTGAACATTAGAAGCTGTTTTAGTAAATGACTTAATATCAGAATATCAGATTGATTTATTCTGCCTAACTGAAACCTGGCTACATCATGAGGAATATGTTAGCTTAAATGAATCCACCCCCCCACTCATACTAATGCTCACCTTCCTCCAGACAGCAGCCGAGGAGGCGGAGTCAAAGCAGTTTTTAACTCAAGTTTATTAATAAACCCTAATCTTTAACCTGATTATAACTCATTTAAAGCCTTAGTCTTAATATTACACATCCAGCCTGGAAACCATCACAGCCAGTTACATTTGTTATAGTGATCCGAGCTCCTGGTCCATATACAGACTTTTTATTTGAATTCTCAGAGTTCCTTTCAAGTTTAATCCTTAACCCTCCTGTTGTGTTTGTTTCCTGTTAACTGCTTTGGTGTTCCTGCATGATCAAAAATGACCACTTTGTTCTAGCTGATATAAATCTATAATAATACATATATTATCACCTAATGTTGTGTTTCATCTTTCTCAGGTTCTTGTTTGGGGTGTGCATGAGAGTGCATATATGTATATATATGGGTGTGTGTGTGTGTGTGTGTATGTATATATGTATATATATGTATGTATATATATGGGTGTGTGTGTGTGTGTGTGTATGTATATATGTATATATATGTATGTATATATATGGGTATAGATGTATATATGTATACACATAGATATGTGGACGCGTTTGTATGGATGTGTAAACAGAAACATGGCCAGATCCAGAAGGATGAGTGGGAAGGATTGTGTGTGGGTATGCATGGATATGATTTTATAAAAGGAAACGAGTGAAACAAAGACAAAAAAATATAGTTTAATCTTACTCTTTCTTCCTTTTAATTCCTTTTATGGTTCCTAGTTTTAGGTTTTAGTTATGTACTTATATGTTTTTCTTGTTTTTGATTATTTTTTGTTATCCTGTGAGGGCTCCCCCTCCCACCTTAGCACCCACCTTTTTATAATTTTTTTAATATTTCAACCCTTTTAGTCCATCTTATTCAATTTTGCTGTATTTAATTTGACTATTTCCAGACCATCTTAAAACATTTTTTTATTTTTCCCTCCCATCTTTTTTAAAAACATTTTCTAATATCAGCTGTTTTTTGACTGGACCCTGTCAGGTTCTCCAGTCTCCACAGTGGTCACCATGCCAATTACATTACACAATCACTTCACATCACTCGCAGGTCTCTCCTCCTGTAATTAACAACTTACCTCCCCCCCCCCAAACAACCCATCCGGATACACACCTGAAATCAAAGAAATACTTTAAATTACTACAAGCCATCCATCACTCAGAAATCATAAACAACACCTTTAACCAGGACACCTACCCACAGGGAATGATGAGGAAGGTGAATAAACTCACCACCTCCATCAAACCCTCATCACCCAACACTATTACAGCCGATAAAGTTAAAGTAAACACCAACCAATGGATGCACAATAACATGATCATTTTACGGGAACACTATGACCAGGTGATTGCTGTGGAACTGGAGAACCTGTCTGATTTTAACCCCGGAGCAATGGAGAAAGCACTTCAGTGGAGTAGAGCAAGGTATCGGAGAAGGTTGACATCCTCCTCCATGAAAACACTGAGGGACCTCCTGATTAGAGGCCCGGAACGGGAGGAGAACATCACCCTACCTCAGCTCTCCCCAACCGACTTCCCCCCACTCGACCAAACAGCTAAACAGGGGGTGAAACCTACAATCTCCCCCCAGTCCAACCCAGAAACAATCCCTGATACAGCGGTCGTGAAAACCAATGGTCCCACCCAGCTGTCTCCAATCCAACTTCCCAAACGTAAACCACGACGCTAGGTTAGAGTCATGCTTCACCAACTACCCAATGACCCGGAGCATTCATTTAAACCTCCAACAGAGACCACCCCCACAACAGTAAAGGAGACAATGTTTAGCAATGTCGCTGGACCATGCAGTAACACTATTACATCCTCTCCTCCTCCAGGTACCTCTCTGGCCGACCAACAGGGAGAGCCAGAGCTGCTGACTGCACAGACCGGCACCACAAACATGACTGAGGTGGAGGATAACAACATGATGATGGATGAAGTGATGAGAAGCGAAATGCTTACAACGTCAAAACCATCTGAATCCTCCACTTCTCACTCCGATGAGGCCCCGGCTGCAGCTCCTGGTTCCCCGGGTCGACCGGAACCCCAAACCCACCCCAAAACCTTCCGTAAATTACAAGAATGGACACTTGAAGTCCACAAACCCACCCTCCTTATAGGGGACTCCAACCTGTCGCGCATCCCACCCTTCACAGACCCCAACATTCAGGTTGACAGCTTCCCGGGTGCCCCGCTCCATCATGTCATCGTAATTCTGAAAAAACTCACCCCCCACCCAGACGTCAAACAAGTTATTATCTCAGCGGGACTCAATAACTGTTTGCATGAACAGGAATCAACCACGACTAACAAACAACTCCAACAAGCAATAAGGACAACCAAGACCACCTTCCCCAATGCCACCATTTACATCCCCATTATCAACTACTCAACAAGACTGGACAAAAAGAAACAGGACTTAATTACCAGACTCAATAACACAATAATGACTAAATATAACTACTTACCTGAGATTAACCCACTCCTCTTCCAGACAGCAACCACGGACTTTATACACTGGACTAAACAGACAGCGACAACCATATTCCAATACTGGAAACAACAGTTAAACTGGTGATTGGGGAAAACTGTTTCACTGCAACTCCCCAGTCATCCAATATTACTAACCTCTGTTCCACTTTCACCCTCACCCCCTCTCAACAGTACCTGCTTGAAAGAGGACTTACATTCATCCCAACTCCAGACCCTCCAACCCGACTGGAGCTCAGGAGGGACCTCCACACCTTTCACAGGAGGCTGAAACTTCTGGACTACTTTGGGGAGTAGTGCCTATGCCGTTCACGGGACCGTCCAATTGGGAACCACACACAAACATTATTTCACCAGAAATTAAACAGTTAATACATTCAAATTTACAGGCACTTACCCGTTGGCACCCCCTTCCAGACACTACATATAATATCACTCAGGAACAAAAACACATTCTGAAATCACTAAGTACAAACACAAAACATAGTAATCAAACCAGCAGACAAACGAGGCCAAATAGTTTTACAGGACAGAAACAATAACATCTTAGAAGTAAACAGACAGCTAAACAACAACACATATTACAAGCCACTAACACACCCATTACAGCTAGAAACACAAACCATAATAAGGAATATAGTGCAAACATTATTTCAAAACACAAATAATTTAATTGCTGTCAAAGCTAAATATATCATTCCTGACATGTTAATAAACAAGAAAATATAAGATTATCACGGTAAAAGAGCAATATATTAACAATATTTGATTTACCTCTCCTCTTTCCATAAAATGTGCTTGCCGCTATGCCATCCATTTTGAATGAAAAGAAAATGTGAGTTCCCAGCATCCCAGCCTATCACATGACATATCACTGGAAAGCCCTGGATGTCCTCTTTAAAATACAACAGGGATTGATTGAGTAACTCTAAAGAGTAAAAGGAGGGGCATGTTAACAAAATGTCCATCACAGAGGACACAAGTCAATGGGCTGGGTCTCAGGAGGATATGACAAAAAATACATTAACGCAAAACAGAAAACTTACCTGGACTGTCCTGATGAACCTAGGCCTCGCCTCTTCTACCTGCTCCCCAAGATCCACAAGCCTCCTGACACGTGGACGGTCCCTCATGTGGTTCCAGTCGGCCGACCCATCATCAGCGACTGTGGATCGGAGTCCTGCCAAATAGCTGAATACATCGACCATCACCTTAATCCATTATCCAACCGACACCCTAGTTATATCAAAGACACCCACTCTTTTGTTAATAAAATCCAACACCGGACAGTACCCACACAAACCCTCCTCTTCACAATAGACATAGACTCACTATACACCAACATAGAAACCCAACTCGGACTTGCAGCAACCAAACACACCCTCCAGAAATACCCAGACCCATCTCGACCTGACACTGAACTCTTACAATTACTTGGAACTTATCCTGACCAGGAACGACTTCCGGTTTGACAATAAACACTACCTACAGATGTGTGGATGCGCGATGGGGAGGACATACTCCCCCTCTTATGCTGACCTGGCGTTATGGGAGGAGACAGCTTTGGCAAAATGTGAGGACCAACCTCACATTTACGTATGTTCGTTACCTGGATGATATCTTTGGCCTGTGGGACAAAACGGAAGCACAGTTCAAGCAATTTTTTAACACTTTGAATTCACACCATAATAAAATAAAATTGAAATTGAACCTACAGCCCACCTCCATTGAGTTTTTAGATACCCGGGTTTTCTTCAGCAATTTTAATAACAATAGCAAACAACTGGCAACAAAGGTGTATTTTAAAGAAACCGACAGACATGCGCTTTTACATAAGTCCAGTTACCATCCAAAGCATACATACAGAGGTCTAATCAAATCTCAGCTGATTCGTTTTAACAGAATATGTACTTACCCTGAGGATGTTGAGGAGGCGACTAGAGTTCTCTTTGGTGCACTGAGGCCGCAGGGATATTCGAAGCGCTTCCTTAGGAGCATTAAAGCGGATGTCAAAGGCCCCCTCCAAGGTAAAAACAACAGCACACCGGCGTTGCAGAACCAACGATCTCTCTTTCCGCTAGTGATAACGTATTCACAAAGCGTCACCCGACTAATATCAACATTAAAGACTAAGCGAGAGAGACCTGTGACGCCCTATAAGGGGGCAGTATGATCTCCGCTTACAGGAGAAATTAAAACCTAAAAGATATTTTAGTACATACAGCTTTTAACTCAGACGAGACAAGAAAGGAAGCGCTTCGGTTGGCTGACATTGATTTTATCCACTTACCTTATGTGTATAATAGATATGGCGGGGTGGGCTGCAGTCTTGGGCAGAGGCTCCGATCAACCACCATCAACGCGGTATATGCCATCAGATGCCAAACCTGCCAGACTGTACATCGGGGAGACCAGAAATTCTATAATAATAGGAATCAAACAACACAAATGTATAATGGAAAGGGGACAGGGAACAAATGTTTTATATGCACATTTTAAACTCGATGGCCCACACAGCCTCCAAAGCCGGGGCCTGGAATCCAACAAGAACTGGACCACGGCACAGCGACAGACAGCGGAGAGAAAATGGATGAGATTGCTAAAAACAATAGATCCATATAGCCTCAACGAAATATATTAAGGAGTAACAAATAAATCCTTCTAAAACTAAATGAAGGTAAAGAGGCCATATTTTTAGCGGACTTACTTTTAAGGGGGTTTTGGGGAAGTCACTCTGCTCCCTTCAGGAGGTCCACAAGGTCCTGGGGGGAGTGGATTGGTTTCTTAAAGGATACCTAGGACGGTGTCATCTATCTCTGTCCTATAGTAAATGGATGCTACCCTTTTGCATGTTTTACTATGATTTTAACACAAGAAATAATTTTTATACTTACCTTATCCTTAAACAAAGATGTTTTCCATTTGTATGCATGATTTATGATTTTAACAAGAAATATATGTTTTATATACTTACCTTATACTTACCTGGAAAGAAAAAGGGTTTTACCCAGCACTTACATTTTATTGCATGTTTTATAGCATTTACCATAAGAAAGCCCTGAAATAGGACAGGGATGGCTGCACGGACCTGAAAACCATCCTCCCAACCCAATAAGTTGATTTTATTTATTCTAAAATATGTGTACTGTATGTCATGTAAGTGTGCCAATTATTTTATCAGCACTTATTTTGTATATTTTATTAATCCCCAGTGTGCCTTTACAGTGACACTAACACAAGCACTTATTTTATTTAGCACTTATTTATGGCTGTTTTTAATACTCACTGTTTATTTATTATGCATATTTAATGTATTCTTATTGAGAGAGATTGTGGGAGCCCTAACATTTTCTTCTCCCCCCTGTCCCTCCAGAGCCATTGGTCCAACCATGAATGGTTTTTAAATTGTAGGGGTTTTAAACAGCTTTTAAAGTGATTTTACTCACCCGGTCCTCATGTGCCCGTGCACCTCGTAGCATCCTCTATGGTTGCTACGTTTTAACCCTCACCTAACCCTAGTCCAACCCTAACCCTAGCCCAACCCTAACCCTAACCCAACCCTAACCTAACCCTAGTCCAACCCTAACCCTAAACCTAGTCCAACCCTAACCCTACCCTAACAACCATAACCCTAGTCCAACCCTAACCCTAGTCCAACCCTAACTCTAACCCTAACTACCCTTACCCTATCCCTAATGCTTTTTTCCCACAAATATGCAATTCTTTCCAAATTTGAAGCGCCTAAAAACTTTATTTTCAATAGAGTATTCATGCCACTCATATAATTTGTTGGAGGGCATATAGCACTACAAGTACAATTATTATGAAGTACTTGTACTTTGTACTTTTGGAGTAATCCTACCTTTAAATACCATGCAATGATCACAATATTGCTTTTTCACCTACAATAATGCAATTCTTTCCAACTTTGATGTGTAATAAAATCTTTATTTTCAGTTTTGTATTCATACCACTCATATGATTTGTTAGAGGACATATAGCACTACATGTACAATCATTATGAAGTATCCTTACTTTGTACTTTTCGAGTAATCCTTCTTCAAAATACCATGTAACGATCAAATAATGCATTTATTTCTAACAAAAATGCATTTCTTTGCAACTTTGATGTGTGATAAAAACTTTATTATCGATAGTGCATTCATCGCACTAATATGTGTGGTTCTAGTGTATATAGCACTACATGTACAATTATTATGAAGTACTTGTACTTTGTACTTTTTGGAGTAATCCTTCTTCAAAATACCATGTAACGATCAAATAATGCATTTTTTTCCAACAAAAATGCATTTCTTTGCAACTTTGATGTGTAATAAAAATTTTATTATCAATAGTGCCTTCATGGCACTTATATGTGTGGTTCGTGTGTATATAGCACTACATATATAATTATTATGAAGTACTTATACTTTGTGCTTTTGGAGTAATGCTACTTCAAAATACCAGGTAGTGATTAACATTTCTTTCCAACAAAAATGTTTCTTTCCAAATTTGATGAGTAATTAGGGCCCGAGCTCTGAGGGTGTGAGGACCCTATTGTTCTGCAAGGAATTATTATTAGGGCCCGAGTACGAAGTGTGAAAGGACCCTATTGTACTGCAAGGAATTATTAAAGCCCGAGCACGAAGCGTGCGACCTAAAATTTGGTCAGTAAAGCCATAAGGCCTTGATGAGTCATTATTGTGAATATTTTTAGTTTGGGTCTAATGGCGGCTTCGCAACGTTTGATGTTCGCCATCAAACAGGAACTTGGTGTTGAGAGGCCAGGGAAGCTCAGATGCCCACCCAAATTGACGCACTCACCAAAGGTTGTACTACTTACAATCTCATATGGTTTACAGGATCGGTTGTGCCAAATTGGCTCCACAGCGCCCCCTGTAAAACTTAAAATAAGCATCCCAGAGTCTGTGTTTAACCTACATGTACGTAATTTGGTAGACATGTTTAAAGATCCACCCAGAAGACATCTACTCAACAATATTGAGTAACAGTCAAAAAACCACCTGCGGGCAAATGCAAAAATGTCTCATGTGACAATTTTTGTTTGATTTTGATTACATTTTCATGGTGTGGCCTTCACATGAGATAATCAAAGATGAGTCCAAATTATTAGGTGGTGTCTAGTGCCACATAGTGGACAAAATAAGGTACATCACAATCCGTCCGTCAGTGTCCAAAATGCATGCAAATACAGAGCCTTGCATTTATCCAGGTGTGCAGTCGTACGGCCGACAATGGCGCAAGGCCCAACGGGCACACGGCCCGTCAGGCTCCGGTGTGTGAGGGCCCGTTCAATGCTGCTTGCAGCTTTAATTTCCATTATTATTTAGATGACACACAATTATACTTATCAATGAAACCAGGTGGAACTAATCAACTAATTAAACTTCAGGATGACGTCCAATTTTCTGTTACTCAATTTGACAAAACAGAGGTTATTGTGCTGGGCCCTAAACATCTCAGAAACACACTATCTAATGATATAACCATGGATGACATTACCTTGGCCTCCAGCTCCACTCTGAGGAATCTGGGAGTTATGTTTGATCAGGATATGTCCTTTAATTCCCATATAAAACACATTTCTAGGACTGCCTTCTTCAACTTGTTAATATATCAAAAATCATTCTGTCTCAAAAAGATGCAGAAAAATTAATCCATGCATTTGTTTCTTCCAGGCTGGATTATTGTAATTCCCTATTGTTAGGCTGTCCCAACAAGTCTCTAAAGACTCTCTAGCTAATCCAGAATGCTGCTGCAGGTGTTCTGACCAGAACTAGTATCAGAGATCATATCTCTCCTGTATTAGCCTCTCTGCATTGGCTCCCTGTAAAATCCAGAATAGAATTTAAAATCCTTCTCCTCACGTACAAAGCCCTTAATGGTCAGGCACCAACATACCTTCAGGAGCTCATAGTACCCTACTACCCATCTAGAACATTACGCTCCCTGGATGCAGGGTTACTTGTGATCCCTAGAGTCTCCAAAAGTAGAACAGGAGCCACAGCCTTCAGTTATCAGGCTCCTCTCCTGTGGAACCATCTTCCAGTCTGGGTCCAGGAGGCAGACACCCTCTCTACATTTAAGAGGAGGCTTCAAATTTTCCTTTTTGATAAAGCTTAGAATTAAGGCTGGCTTAGGCTAGTCTTTAGCTATGCTGCTATAGGCCTAGACTGCTGGGGGACTTCCCATGATGCACTGAGCTCCTCTCTCCTCCTTTCCCTCTCCTCTACACATTCCCATCTCATTAATGCATGTTACAAATTTGACTGCAGGTTACCATCGACTGTGACTACCATCGATTGGATGTACTGCTGGGATCCTGGCTGACGTCCACTGACATTATTATTATGACTATTAGGGCCCATGCGCTGACAGGCTCCTGGAAGCTGTTGTTGTTGAAGGGATTAATAGGGCCTAAGCATGAACAGTGTTCGTTCTGCAGGGAATTATTATTATTTTGGGGCCCTGAGCATGCTCAAAAACTCATCAAAGTTGGTAGAAAATTCAAACATGTAAATGTACCTATGATATGGTGACTGGAAAAGGGCATGGCAAAATGGCTCACAAGTACCCCCTAAAGTGCAGCCTCAAGGGAAAACTCAGTTTTGGCAAATTTGGCTCAATACAATCAACTGCATAGCATCACCATCATTTTCTAAAATGTTCCAGTGAGTTCCACAAAGTATCCTCACAATAACAGTTTAAACTGCACTGCTCTGTGCTGCAAGAAGGAAAGGGTCCACTCACGTTAGAGATACACTGCTGTGCAACAGTGTTTGCTGTAATGCTCCAGAAATGTTTTGTCAACTAAGAAACTTCATCCAACTTTCTATTGCATGGGGGTAAGTAGATAATGGCTGAGTTTTAAATTTTTGAATACTTAAATTCTTTAAGTAAAATGCTCTAAGTGAAACAAGCAATGAATATGAAATGACAAGAACCATATGGATGAAAGAACATACATTAATTTAATAGCAAACATTTATTCCAGTCATTTAGACAATGCACAATGTGGCATCTACCCTGATCATCATGTTCTGAATACCAAATAGTATGATTCCTAGTTTAAACCATATTTAAACACTCAAATCTTTGTTTTTCCATTATGAAAAAAAGAAAACATGACCATTGAGCCTTTTTTTCTTTTTGAACTGACCTAATGGTTAGTTAAATTCAATTTTTTTCTTTGCTGCATAGAATTAATACAGAGGATCACAGTATCAGAGAACATTAATTATTACAAGGACAACACAAGAGGCTACACATGCATCCATTCACAGTTCTGCCCATTTGAACTACATTTCTAATTCTGTCACATTGCCCTCTTTGATTTCACAGCCTAAAAAAACAACAACATTTAAAACAATGCAATAGAAACATCTACATGTTATCATTTTCCACTTTATATCCACTTGAAATATTAGTTACTCTGGGGTGAGTGTTATCTTTATTTGACATGCTAAAGGGACAATGTTTAGGTTTAGATCTTAAGAGTGTAACTTGTATTTTGCACCTTCACATCAAGTTACATTTTCTAAAGATTACCATGATCATGTGATGTCATACAGGCTGGTTTCATTGAATATCTGTACTGTATATATATGTGCGATATGTACAGAGTAAAAATGGCATTTTTCTTTTCTATAAAAGGGTGGTATTAAATGTTATCCTTGAATAAATATGAGCTGCTTTGTTTTAATGGCAAATTGTATTGTATTGTATATCATAAGAAAGCTTCAGTACTTTATTAATTTAGTCCTTTATAGAAGCTGAAGACACTCAAAAAGGTCTTTGCGTCAGCTTAGTCTGAGTCCCTATGCTAATAAGTCTGTGGTTACCCCAGTAGTGCTATTTCAGGAGGTATCCCTTAAACCCAGTTTAGATTTATTACCTCAGCACTACAAAGAACGAAAGGTGTCAGTGTTGAGATGTAGCCGGGGTGATTGATGGGTCAAACAAGACTTCCCCTTGGAGACCACAGTTTGTCAACACAATATCATGTGAGGTAATTAAATGCCATGTGCAGGATCAAACCAACAATGTATATACCATTAACACACACTGGAGTTTCTCAGTCTCATACTCTGTCCTCCTGCCGCAAATCCTCAGTAGAGCATCACATATAGATGATTGCTCTGCTCAAAACAGACCTCAAATTCCAAACACTAGAAAGAAACAATATATTTGTGAGTTTCATGTGTTCAGTATAAAGCTATGGGCCTGGCGCTCAAAAACAC
Source organism: Chaunax sp. Z400 (assembly GCA_037577475.1). Taxonomy (NCBI): domain Eukaryota; kingdom Metazoa; phylum Chordata; class Actinopteri; order Lophiiformes; family Chaunacidae; genus Chaunax; species Chaunax sp. Z400. The sequence continues at coordinate 21,307,191 of CM075206.1, read as the reverse complement.
AGAGTAGGGTACCCATTAAGTAATGAGAAAGGGACCACTTTGCACCCAATATGTCTTACTTTGCAGCCAGATTATGAGCTACTGAACTAGCAAAAGGGAGCTGGCATGCCCTTTAGATTGTTTAAATTGGGCCCATCAACATTCAAAGATTTGCAACAGACATTATAGTGTATGGCAGCCAGTTTACGTGTTTATTTGATAGGGTAGCTGGGACTATAAAATGTATAGGTAGGACAGTGAACAACATAACTATTAGCTTAGCTGTCTAGCATGACTGAAGTCAAGAGACTAAAAACTAACAATCCCAGCAACATTTAAAATCAGAAGAAAAGATTAGAGTGAAGCAATGTTTCTCTCATGTTTTACAAGAAATAATTCTAAGGTATCAATTACAACTAAATCTGGAGAGTTAGTGCTTAAAGCAGTGACACACTAGGCTCGACTATTAAAATAATTAACACTAAACACTGTATTCATTCAATCAATCTGGATTACTTTAAAAATAAATATTCTCTTTTTAAAAATTACTATATGATTAATTCAGCCGAATCAAATACTCAGCTATTTTTTAAATGTATTTATGTAGACTTTTAATATGAATATAATGCATAGCGAGTGTTAGCTTAATTTAAGCAAAAAGGAAAACCAGCCTGTAATGATGACAAGAAGGGTCAACAGTACTAGATAAAAAAAAAAAAAGATTGTCATATTACTGTCACTATGACACACTGAAATATAGAACACAATGTTACTCTTCAATAAATCAAAAGCACACTTTTGATTAAAAAATCCTTGTGGTATACAATATATAAAAGTGATCATGCAAATCTTATGGAATATAGAATAAATCACGTACAATACAATGTTTTCTTGCTATTAAAATACTCAAATTTACATCTGATAATTCATTTTTGGAAAAAAAGTCTTTGTCACTCTGACAAAATATTTTCATAGTAAAATTGATGTCACTGCTGAAGTTTGTGTATCAGATTTAACTTATACACATACAGTGTATATATCAATATAGCAATTGATATGTACCATAACGTAAAGCACTGCAAATTACATATTTTGTAATTCCTCAAAAGATAAAAAAAAGTCACTATCCTTTTTGTACTTTGTAACAAGAACTTTCAGTTTGTACTGGGCTCTACATATTTCATACACTTGGTTGGGTATGGTAGAAAATCTGCTCGTTGCTTAATGGCACAAAAAGACATTAGTGCATTGGAAGATGCTTATTGTGTCAAGTATTAATTTAACAGTGATAATGTATATCCTTAAAAAGCTCCTGTAAATGTATGCAACAACAAAGTTTGATCTTGACGAAACACTCTAATCTGTCAGAACCAGAGTCGGAAAGATCAGTTTCATCTCTATGCATCCAATACATGAAACTTAGAAAGACCAAAAGAGGGAAACTGTTAGTGAATCTTAAATGCAAAAAAAGCCTTCAAACAACTTGTGTATAATGACAAAACAATATGAAACAAACATAAAATAAGATATAGTCGAATTTTCTATGGAAAACTGAAAAACAAACAACTCCTAGCACAAATGCTGCAAACAGCTGGATACTTGCACTAATCTAAGCTAAACATATACATGACCAATTATCTGTTTTGCCATCATATAAGGTGTTTTTGGACCAACGTTTTCATAGTTCTAAGACCTCACTTCTTCAAAACCCTCCTTTTAATTGTATCCACAACTCAAGAACCAGGAATAAACTCAGAATGACTGCAGTTCTTAGAACAGTTTTGAATGACTTTTTAGCTTCCACCTCAGAGTAGGTACTTTTCCCAGCACAAGAGAAACCTTAAGTGACACAAGTGCATGATGATTGGTCCATACATACGTGTGAATTGATTGGGTGAACACGAGACAGTGCAGTACAGTCAACCCCTGAAAAGTTGGAATCAACAGCTTGTAATAGTAGCCATAAAATGGAACAGAACAATGAACAAATGTCAAATTGCAGATGTACTGTATGTCTTACTGAAGTGATGTTGCTATATCAACGACCTGCCTGAGTCATTTCAGTGTTCCTATTGGTAGTGCGATTTCAACAGAAAATGTCCTTTGCAGGTGTGATCTCTGACGAACTTGGCAGTGGGCAGTCCTTCTCTACAGAGACAACACATACAGGGTTGACACAAGGTTGTGAAATGTTGTTCCTCCCACTGCTTATTGCTATTGCCATGCTTTCTTGAGCTTTGCCGAGTTCTTCTGGCAGTTTTTAGATGTAAATAAAAGTTAAAATAGTCTCACTCTACAAGCACACCACACTGTTTTGCTGGGTAACTATTGCATTAAGTTTTGGAAATGTTTTAATTATCCTATGGTAAAAAGGAAGTATAATGATTCACTGTTTTGCTGCTTTCTTGTGCTGTAGATATGAGGTCAACATGGATATTGATCTATAAGTACAGGATATAGAGATAAGGTAGGGTTTACAGTATACAAGCTACAGTAAACGGATATTTCAGTGCAAGTCACAGCATATTTGACTTAATAGCTACAGAGGGAATGCTAAGCACACTTTTGGTTCAAAATAGTATTCAGTTGAGTATGTGGTATCTCTACAGTAAGAGGCAAAATACAAAACATATCGCTGTCGCATATTAACGTCATCGTTCATTATCTGTAAAATAATCAGTCTTATCTATTCAAATTATACAAAATGTTACACAGCAGTTTTTTCCTGGTTTAGCACCCCTTCCCAACACACATAATATTGATAGTAGGGAAGTAAACTGGTTTCACAGCTATGATACAAATGTTTTGCTGTATTTGCTGCTTATCTGACAGATGAACATTGTGCTACTTGCTTTTTTTTAAATTTTGTGATGATTTCAATCCAAACCGTACAGAAATGTTTAAAAATGATTCTATCTTCAAAGCACTGGAACAGCATTACAGTAGGTTTCCATAAAAGTACACAGTGATTATTTCTACAACACGTAAAAGGTTGTGATTTAGTGTAAACACATACAAAAATCTCATGCTTTAAACATTTCCTTTTGATGCTATTATATAAAATGGCAGGCAATGCTGACATGTTGTCACAGATATGGGATTCTCTGAAAATCCAGCTGTCTTGTATTATTAGCTACATCTTTTCAGAAGTCACCATTGATTTAGTCCTTGAAAACAGGAGTCATTGACGTCCCCTTGTAGAAAATATTTCGGGTGTTATCAGGACTGTTGGCTCTTTCTGGAATCAGGATGATATTATTGCCTTTTCTCTGCACTGTGGACTCACAACTGGTGGAAGCGACTGAGGGGGTTTCTGAAGCGGTCTCACCACCTCCTCCTCCGCCATTACCACCTCCTCCTCCAGATCCAGAACCACTACCATCTCCCGGAGTGACCCTTATGGTAGAGAGACCCTGAGTGGGGAGCCTCTGCTCTGACTGGCTAGTGTTCTGGGTGTTAACAGTAGCTATGGGTGGGGTGTTAATGGTGGCAGTAGTGGTAACAATGTGATTGGCATGCTTCCTGTCAATGGACCCTTCACGAAGAGAGTTTGAGCTTTCTGAGTCTCTGTTTAGGTCATTTAATTCAAAGGACTGCCTAAAACTCCCAACTGTTCCACTCATCCATGTACCTCCACCACCTCCACTGCCATGATCGATGGAACGCCACCTCCATGATCCACTTCCATCTGTCGACGGAGCTTGGATAACCGGCCGGTTGTTCTCAGGGTGGGCTTCTACTCTGACAATTGCTCCGGTACTCCCTGAAATACTGCCTGAGGTACTACCTAGTGAGCAGGGCCCTGTGGTGCTAGTTGGGTCTTCATCAGTTAGTGCCTTGTAGCAAGCCGAGCCCTGGCAACTCCCAGTGGTACCGCAGCCAATGGTGCTCTCATCTAAACTCTTTGAATGGGTCTGCAGCAGGCCCTGTTGCTTGGACATAGCAATCACTTGCATGATTCGTGGCTGGGTGTTCGACCCATGATCGTTAGTCCTGCAGGTAGCTGTTTTCTCTGCAGCCCTATGCCAATTACCCTGAGTTGTGCTATTTGATGTCGACATCCCCTCACTTCCTCTGTCTGCCCCCATTATTGGCGAGATCATGTTGTAATTCTCATGAGCTTCCTCTGGTATGTGGACCAATTGTGAAGACCCAGGCCTAGATTGCATGGCTATCCTGGCTCCTCCAGTGATGCCACTACAGTTACTGGGCAGGGTGGTACTGGCACCTGTGGCCAGTTTGGACAAGTATGTATTAGCATCAAAGCCTCCATTTAGGCCCATAGTAGATGGTTGGAGTTCCATGCTGCCGTGATGGTGTGGATGCTGGGAGGACTGGCCAGACGATGAGTCCACGGAGGAGGAAAAGGAGTCTGGGACCTGAAGAGAGCATTTATGGTTGTTGTTCTTACTTTTCCATTGAGACAGAATCTGCTTTGAGCGAGTGGAATCCATTGAGGTATGGTGAAGGGTGGCAGCGTGATATCTGGCTGCTTCCTCATATGTTATCATGGCCTGAGGAGTGTGGACCCGAGGAAGGGTGTGGCTAAAGGTCACCATGCCATCTTTGGTTGGAGGGCTGCAGGGGGTGATCACTTCAACGTCTGCACTGGAGCGCTTCAGACTCTCAGGCCTCTGCTGTTGAAGACCCCTGTGCAGAAGGCCCTCAGGGTGGGAGGTGGCCAAACCGGTCTTTCCGGCCATGCTAGCTTTTATTTGTAGGTGGTGGAGAACAGCCTCCTGGCTTATGTGTGGAAAGGTGCAGGGGCTGCGATGTAGGACTGGAGTGTGGCTAGTGCTAGCTTCTTCACTAGGCTGAAAATTGCCTACTGCATACAACCCCTGTGAACAGAGGAAACAGAAACGCTATATATACAGTTCAGTTTACCTGATACTTATTTTATACATTACAAGTTACTAAAATAGATTTACAAAAGCCTTTGCTTATCCAACCATCTATGGTTTAAATGTGGTGCACCTTTAAATGTACGTGTGAGGGATGTGGAAACTTTCCCCCTCACTAAGGCCAACCTCCAGGGGCGTGTTTTCATGGAGTGCACACATGAGAATGCAGCCACAGCTTTTCAGCAGGTGCCAATTACCTGGTTAGGCTGTACCAAGTAGGTGCAGAGAGGGGAAGTGAGGAAGAGGACATTAAGTTGGGCTTTTATGTAGTATTTCTCCAGTTTATTATACATTTTGTTTGTCCTGTATTAGACTATAGTGATTTGTATATTGTATATAGAAATGTGAGGGTCAGGATAATTGTAAATATAAGATTCTGTATCGTGTGGGAGTTTCTATGGGCCCCCACATTCTGTAATGGTACTGGGTTAGATGGGGATAGTTGGCAGGTGTGAGAGGAGAAGAGGTTTTTGTCTGAGAGGGTCAGTTTGAAATGTTTGGCGGTTGAGATCTGCTGCACCTGCAAAGCTACTCTGTCATCACTGCAACTCTTTGGTGAGAATTAGGGACCTTTGGTTATTTCATGGACACAATAAAAAAGAAAAGGAATCAGAGCTCTGGAAAAAGAAATCTGCTTGTCTGAAGCTGCTTATTTCTCCACCACACTCTACACCTCAATCCCGCTGGTGCTCATCCTGTTTGTAGGGGTTCATTACCATCAAAACCTTACAGTACGTGTGGGATTTTTAAAACTTTAAATCTTAGCAAACAGATGGTTTTGGTAATTCAATTGTACTGATCAATTTAACAAGTTCTGCTTTTTGTGAATTCAGCTATAACATCTGTAGCAGTCGACTCTCTTGCTACCACTCTTGTGGGTTCTCTCAGTGAGACACGATGTTGAGCTTGGAACTGGTTTTTATTTTAACGTTAAACATAAAATAAACTTAAACAGCTTTTCAGCTTCTTCAAACAAATATACTCAGGCAGACTGTAACGGCAGCGCTTCCCCAGGTCCACCATGCTCCCACATATGAGGGAGAGAGAGCAACCAGTTCTTAACACAAAACACCTGGAATAATTAGCTCTCTCTCCCTATACCAAACAGAACCAGGCTGCCACAACATCAATTTGCATTGCAACTATAGTGAGAACAAATCTGTTTTCACTCACACATGGAGAAGATGAGAGTTTTGTCTTCACCCATCTTTTACGACGTTTGAACTATGACCTTTCACAGAGACATTCTGTCCTCTCACCAACTCAGGAAAATAAAAGCCTTGTCACAAGGTTTACAATGAAAACAGAACTTTCTCTTTAATCATCTCAGGATGAAGACCCAAATGGCCCAGTTGAAAAACTAAGCAAACACATCTGTGTGATTGAAATTGTCCAAATAACCAAATTTCATTGCCACCTATTGGTTTTGAAGAAAAAAGATTCCATTACGTGACATGAATTCCAAATGACTTTAAACGCTTAAAATGTATTAAATTACAAGTTGTGCTCATGATGTATTCACCATTTCACCAATGTAGTCTTCATCTAATGTCGTAATAATCATTTGCATGCTGAATGTAGCCTAGATATGTGTGAAATCTATATTTAGAAACATTTAGTATAATTTTGCTTATACTTATATTGAAGCCATAAGTAATGTAATAAGTAATAACTGTGTGACATAGACGTATGGATGTTATGCTGGTTTTAATACTTTTAGATATATAGAGAACTTAATTCTGCCAACAACATTAACCCTATCTGAAACTCGACCTGTGGCTCAGCAGAATGCAGTCACACCCCCGACTATGCAAAGTATAAAACCTTAAACACGGTCATTGTTCTTTGTTCGAATTTGACTGCAGCAAATTAGATCAGCTCAGCTTTTTGCTGTTCTAAATGCTCTGAAACTACTATAAATTCTGTTGCATTTAAAGTCTGTCGTTTTTCTTCATTTAACTTTCTTTAACTCTTTGTTCAAAGTTTTCCTATATTGTTCCAAGTTTTGTATCTGATTTTTCAACTCATCATTCTTTAAATTCAAATCAAGCACCAAAGCCTTGACAAGCTTTTGTTTAAAAGCCCTGTAACTAACGTCGACTGGCCATCGTCAATTTTTTAACAAGTTAGTCGAGACAACTGAACTATCCACATCCAACTCTGAATATCAACATCCCAGCCATAACCGAATCGGCAGTGAGTCTGATCAGCAGCCGACTTACCAAGCCTCAGCGCCAGGTTCCGCTCTTCACCCGGGTCAGCCAAGTGACCCCAGACCTCCTGTCCTAACAACGCTGCAGAGAATCTCCCTTCACCACAGTGTTCAGCGAGCCCCGCTGCGTCAGACGCTGAGCCCCGGGAGAAATCACAACGGCCCAGAGGATCCATTGCTGAGAGACAAACCAGCGCATTCACCGCAGGCTTGTATACATAAGAGTGTGGCTTTGATAGAGTTGGTGTCGGATAGCGTGATTAAATTTTAACCCTAAAATTAGGATAAGTAGGTTATTACATCCAGTAGTCGTTCGGTTTTGTTCATCCATACGTCTCTTTTCCCACCAGTCAGCTCATATTAATCTTAAAGTCTTTTAGATATTCATCTCACTTAATCATAGATTGTCAATGTGTTTTCTTCTATCCATTTAATCTTTTTCTATGATAATCAGTAATAAATTCCATTCATTATTACATTGTTGTCGACATATTTCTTTCTTCAGAGGTACGAACCAATGTGTTGTTAGAACTCCCTACCTTTACAGAGAATTAGACTGATTAAATAATTAATTATTTCCTTCATTTGAAGGTGGTGACCCAAAATTAAAATGAGTGCATAACATAACATATTTACGCTGCACAACACGTTTCTCTCAGTGTATGAAAATAGGACATATTACAAAATATTGCAACTTGGCTCAGATGGCGGCTGATGGCTGCACAGCCTCCACTTGTCAACTTCTCAGTTGCAATTACTTAAGTTGAGGGAAAATAATTGGTCAAAAATAAAAACTGCTCCCAACTAGATTTTTCGTGGTTACTTCAATCAGTTCCATATTTATTAATTAATTACTTTAATGAAGTTAAGGATTGCTTATTTCCAACAGTGTCATTTTTTTAAAATGGCAGACTATGGGCCAAGTAATCTGCTATCTGCTTTTTCCTCTTATTACCTCTGCCAAGGGAGGAAGTTATGTTTTGCCGACGTTGGTTTGCCGGTTGGTTTGTTAACAAGATAACACAAAAAGTGATGGTGGATTTAGATGAAATTTTCAGGAGATGTTGGAAGTGGCCCAAGGAAGAATCAATTAGATTTTGGTGGTGATCCGGATCACCATCTGGATCAGGAATTTATTCTAGGATTAAACTGCCACATGTACACTTGTAATGCGATGATAACAAGGCTCCACACGATGGAGCTATCTGCAACAAAATGACTGAAATCTGAACCTGTGCTACTGGAGCTGCGGCTGTCCTGACAAGTGTATCTAATTGATTCATGTCCATATTACAGCTTATGCATTTCACTAAAATATTACCCCGCTTTAATATACTTCCTTTTCTCCTGCCTGTGTGGTTTGGAGTGTGTACATCTGGGGACGAGTTCAGCGCAATGACTTTTGCTTTGGAGTGAAATGGCAATATTGGGAAACTGAGCTGCCTTGGTGGAGGTCTGTGCTCTCCAGGTACTTTCTAGTTACTATTATTACTATATTAATGTAAAAGGAGGTCAGACTACCATGCCTTGAGCTGGAAAGTCAAGAATATTTTTCCTCTACTGTGCTTAGTTTTGTTTGTGGGGAGTGAGAGAGATCGACTGTTGGGTGAGCTGTACTCACCCAACTACATACTATAATATAAATGCAACACTTTTGTATTTGCTCCCATTTTTCATGTGTTGAAGTAAAAGATGATATTACTTCAACTAATGAAAAATGGGGGCTAACATAAAAGTGCTGCTCATTGTTGATTACAGATTGACTTTTAAGGAGAGAGAGAGAGAGTGGCACACTGTCTGAAGGGAAACCGTCTACATGACTTCTTGGCACTACGGAGAAGTGAGGCAGGAGTTTTGAGCTCTACCTCTGATCTAGTCTACATTGTTTTCAAGGTTCTTGTAGTCTAAAAAGGAAATATATCTGTACTAACTAAATTTGAAAGGCATTTATAAATAAATTCCTGTTGTGTCTTAACAATGAATTAATTTAGCTGGAGTCTACAATATTGCAAAGATTTTTCAACTTTTCAACAAGACACATCTACTACATGATACACCTTGGGAACAGTGAGGCACCAAAACTGCTTGTTTGGGCTTAGGGAAAGGTCTCATGCTGAGTGGTTCTCTATGAGTAGGTGGACCTTTCTTCAGAGGACATCTGCTGCCTGGGTACTGTGACACACTGTGTTTCACTGTTTCTTTTGTTTATCTTAGAGGGGAACACAATTATTATAGTCTTTTTGTGTTTAAAGATGAATTTTAATATTTACAAATCAAAATTAAGAAAGTAGTTCCTCTCATTTAAGATGGGCCAGATGTACAAGTGGCTTGGCCCCGGCCCTTTTAGCCCACCAATATTGTGGAGCTTGAATGTGCCCAGTTTTTCATAATCTCTACTCATACCCCTAGTTGACATTTCTCAACAATTGCGGTTATTTTTCTTGTCATGTTAGACTAGACACTGGTGTTAAAACATTTCTTAAAGTTGTTAATTAGGACAGAATCTCAGCTCAGCTATTCTGTTATGAATGAATCCCACAGAGGACACAAGAATACACTGACCTGCTGTTGCTGGAGTAACAGAGACTCCAAGTTGGTTTTGGTTAATTTATCAGCTAAACTTCCGGTACCTCTTATTCAATGTAACTTGAATATGTAGGTTTTTGGTTCCTTTGGTGGGACTTGCCCTACCATGTAGACAGCGATTGCACCTCCAAGCAAGAAACCCAGGTAGACGTCAATGGCGTGGTTCTTGTACTGAATAATCCGGGTCAGACCACAAATGATGGCACAGATAATGATGGAGAAAACCAGCAGGGGCTTGAGCAGCTTGGATGAGTCTGTCAGGGTGCTGTTGAAGTACATCTGTGGAAACAAAACAGATTTATTTTCCATTGTCCATGAATTATTATTGCTTTATTGTCATAGCAGTGTGCTATATTGTCACCCTCCTGGGCAGCATTATTTAGCATTTAGGAGGAAACAAAACACAAACAGTAATTATGTTGTTTATAATGTCTAATTATTGGTTCCATAAGTTCCACACAGTATGAGACACAATTATCAAGATTTAAAAAAAAATCTTTTAGTAGTTTTCTCACAAGGTATATCACTTATTATTATTTATTTTACTTTAGTGCTTATTGAGGTTTTAACTAACACAAGAACTAAAATGTGGTCACATGTACATCCATACATACTGTATTTCCATATACATACATTTACACCTACATGTACGTGTGCACCCATGCCCGTATACAGACGTAAGAGGTAAAATCAATAAAGTGAAAAAAAATCAAATAAAAAAAACATACAGGGAGTTATGTTTCAGTAATCCATTCATTCTCTCAGATTTCTGAACATAATCAGTTATCCTTTCCCTTGTCTTTGTCGCTGTTCTAGGTCCTGAATGATGTCCATTTTTCCCACTTATCTTCCATCTGTTCTTCTTGCAGTCTTAAACGATGTGTCAGTTGTTCCATTCTGTAAATCTCCTCTACTATTTCAAACCATTGTTCCTGAGTAGGGGGGTCCAACTTACCCCACTTCCTTGTAATAGCTTTTTTACTTGCTATTAACAATATTTTGATCAGATATCTATCATTTCTCTGTTCATTTTCCTTAATGAAGTTAAGATGACATATAGTACGTTGCAGCTCATAGGTACATCATATCTTAGTATACATTGGAATTAGTATACATTTTTGTGTGCTGTTTTCCAAAACAAATAATTTAGGACATTTCCAAAACATATGTGTGTGGTCGGCCTCAAATGTTCCACAGTCTCTCCAGCACGGTAAACTTCTTTTAAAATTTTCCCTTGGCCTTGGGTGTGATAAAGAAATGGACCAGATTCCCTCCATATCCGTGAATTGGTGGATGTTTGGTCTGTTTTCCACATGTTTAGCCAATCATCATGTTATTTTTATGTTGAGCTCTGACTCCCTTTTCTCTTTTATATATTTAGTAGGATGTTTATTTATCATCAGTTTTTATTCCTAGGACTAGATGATTCAATCCCTTGGTAGTTACACTATCCTGACGGCATCTGGGCTTGTGGGAGACTTTGTGGGAGACTTTGTGGGAGACTTGTGGGTGACGGTGGAGCCGGATGTGTGGGAAGGGGGGTGACCGGGGATGAGGGCCTGGTTGTAGTTGGTTACTTCCTCTGGATGCGTTGAGGTCTTCAGGAGGTGCCCAACCTTCACTGAGTGCTTCAGCCTTTATCCTCAACGCTCTCTGGTTGGCAGGCCGGCAGCGGTGGCCAGGTCACTGCCCCTCTTATCCGGGTCTGCAGGCTGTAACGGCCGTATGAATTATGAATTAATTATACTTTGGATCACACCATTCACTTCCATGTTGGGATTTGCTCTTATTTCTTTCTTATAATAGTCTCTTACTTGTAGGTACCTATAGAATTCATGCTTATCCAGATCATATTTATCTTTCATATCCTGGAAACTCTGCAATTCCCTATCCTTCTCTAAAGAGCACCATGCTATGATTCCCTTATTTACCCACTGTTTAAATCCTTTATCATACCAGGTGGGTTTGAAATTACTATCAAATGCTATCCATTTTAGCAAACTTGTTTTTTTCTTAGTCCTACAGTTTTTTATGATTCTGAACCATATCTTAAGGGTAAATGATGTAATTGGATCACTCTGATTCTTAATTCTCTTGTATATTTCCTTTTCCTCAATTAGAGTCTACATTGGGACTTCCTCCAATCCTTTTTCCATATCTTTCCACTTTGCTGTGTAATCTGGTCTACACCAACAAATAATGTATCCTAACAGGGCAGCATAGAAATATTTTTTTTAATCTTGGGAGACCCATACCCCCTTCATTTTTCGATGACTGAAGTGTTTGGTACCTGACTCTAGACTTTTTTCTGCCCCAAATGAATCTGGATTTTGTCCTGTCCCAGATCTCAAATTGGTTTGGAGGGACCTCTATGGGTAGGGTTTGGAATAGAAACAGAAGCTTGGGTAATAACCATTTTTATGGTCTCAATTCTTGAAGTAAAACCTGAAGGCAGGGTAGACCATATTTCTATATCTGTCTGTATGTCTTGGTTTATCTTATTATAGTTTGCTTTGTATAGTGTAGATAGTTCTTTGGTAATGATAATGAATTTCAGTTCCAAATGATTCCTGGATCTTGTTTGATGGGATATAATTAAGTGTTAATATCTGTGTTTTGGAAATACAGATTTTTTATTCTGAAAGATTTCCACGTATTTCTAGAAGTTTCATCAATGAAGGAAGTGATTTATGTGGTTGGTCAAGGAAAGTTATGACATCATCTGCAAAAAGTCCTATGTTATGCTCTTTTCCATTTCCCATTACTCCCTTTAGGTCTTCGTTTTGTCTGACTGCCTGTGCCAGAGGCTCTATATAAAGAGCAAATAGAGTAGGTGACAGACAGCATCCTTGCCTAGTTGATCTCTGTATTCCAAATTTGTCCATCAGGGTTTAATTCTTGCCGTGGACTGTTGGTATAGTGTCTTTATGCATTGTAGCGAGACCGAATCGTTCTAACACTTTGTAAAGGAATTTCCATCTTCACCCGATCTTCAGCTTTTTCTGCTTCTATGCTCACCAATACAGTACTTTGTTTGCCCTTTTGTGCTTTTCCTACTATGTGAAAGATTCTTCTGATGTTATCATGTGTCCTCTTATAAATCCACTTTGATCTTCCTCTATCATTTCTGTTATGATGTTCAATCGTTTAGAAATAATTGTTGTATATATTTTAGAATCTATGTTTCATAATGAGATTGGTCCATAATTCCCACAGTTCTCCTTGTCCTTCCCTTGCATTTGTTTGCAATTCATTGCTGCAATCTCTGCAGAGGTAAGCAATTGGTTAATTGCAAATAAATATTCAAAGAGAAAATCAAGAAAACATTAAGTTGCTTATATTTAATGGGAAATGCACCTTACTGTTTTCAGAGGTGAAGCTCTGGTAAGGCAAACCAGGATCAACGATACTGCAACATGTTGTACGGCAGGTTTTAATTTTTTTATTCATGCATTTTACTATTACGCGCATAGTTATTACTATTATGTGAGCGTGTTTAATTTTTTTTTTGTCCCTCTTGGGCTCCATATTCTTCTGCAACAATTTTTTTCAAAACTGTTTCTTTCACCTCAAACTGTAGAAAGTTGACCACTATTGATCTGGGAGTTGTGCTCGAGCTCAGTTCTGTACGCTAGCTCTGTGGTCACGCTGAATCTGGAGATTGGTTCCTTCGGGCAAATCAAGTTCCGTCTTTAAAAGCTGTTCCAAGTATTTTGTAGTGGAGCTTCCTTCGGTGTACCAGAGGACACGGAAGGAAGCTCCACTACAAAATACTTGGAACAGCTCCATGATCTTCCCCTGCATCTGTCGTGTCTGCTGTAACATCGCCGCCAATACAACATTTGCCTCCGTTCTCCACTCTAGTGCTATACATGTCTGGGCCTCGGTGATGCTCACATTTGATTCTGTTGCTCGTTGTTGTTGTCTGTGAGTTTACAGTCTATTTCTTGTCTCAGATATATAATTTCATCCTTCACGTCTCTCTTCAAGTCATCTTTAAATGTGTCTTCATCTCGTGCCTTAACTCCTGTTTTGAGTTCTTTAATATCTTTGCTTATAGTAGCTAGTCTGATTTAGTCCGCCTCTGAATGGTCTTGTAGGTTGAGTTTGCCTGTGGCGCCCTCCTCATGTTCGTTCGTTTCGTGTTCGATGATTTCTTCCATTTCTAGTTGTTTTTCACCTTTGTCTTGCTTTTGTATGTTTCTACGACTTTTTTGTTTAATCCTCCCATACCTTACTTTAGTTTGTTGAATTGCATGTAGTTTGTGGGTTTAATTATCCGACTTGAGAGAGTTGGTCAACTACACACCTGCTCTTTCTGCCATATGCCCGGACAGTATGTCACTTTGAATTGCATACATAGTTTATAAGCCAGGAGCGGATTGATAGTTCAATAGTGTATTAATGTAATGTTTATATAAACCTACAGTTATCATTACTAGAATAATGATGCTAATGATAATTAGGGTCTGAGCACTAACCGTGCGAGGACCCTATTTCATTACTCTATAACCCTATATCATTATTTATATTACTGTATATCATGTTAGCAGTTATATACAGTATCATATATACAGTATTGGATGATATATCATTATTCATGTTATATCACCATATACATTATATACCAAATGGGATTATGTTGCGATATGATTATTGTTCCCTTTCAGTCGATTCACTCGGTACAACACATATAGTATGGCATATCACGCCCTCGTGTTACCTTACTGAAGACACCTCTATTCACGCCGTAAAGGCAGATGACCTGTGGTGACATATGTGAGGTCCCGCCCGCACACATATATACCTTGCGTCACCACGGACATCCTTCAGTTCTTACGCTCTTCATCTTGCTAAGAACACCTCTATCCAGTCCGGCTAACTAGGTGCTGCTAGCTAGCTGTGTTCTCCCTGAAAGGCTACCGCCTCTTAAAATTGGCTTAACAGCTTTTGTTGGTGTTGGCAACCACCGCTTCTGTTGGTGTGTAGCTGTCCGCAGAGTGCTGATTTTGAGTTCATTCTCTCACGACTTCCCAAAGTTTGGTGTCTCGGTATGAGTGCTAAACTTAAATGAGCTAAGAATAAGTCTTCCACCCACCCCTGTCCTCAGGGGTGCGGCTTTTCTTTGCACGAGCTGGACCACCACGAAGCATGTCCCGTCTGTCTGGGGATTGTCCATGCTAGGAGAGCGTTGACAGAGCCCGTGGATTGTGCATTTTGTCGCCAGCTCCGACGCTTGACCCTGGAGAGACGAGTCGGCTTTGTGGAAAAGGTTCTGGGAAGGACTGCTGTCTCTCGACAGGACCCCCTCCTATCTGAGTCGCGGGACCCAGCTTCGTCTGAGTCCGGTGACGAGGAGATTTTGGTCGAAGTCCCCGTGAGTAACTGGGCAGACCATATGGAGAGTATGGAGGGGTCAGTTGTGCTTGAGCCGGAGCCCTCTGAGTGTGCTAGCCAGCCGCAGCTTGCCCACCACGACAACGACGTGCTGGATGTCGGCCTGGAGATTCATGGCTTATCGGAGGGCGAACTGTCTGACATCCCTGAGAGAGACAGAGCAGTCCACCTGGATGAACCAGTGTCTGCGGTGGGTTTGTTCGGGCAATCACTCAATGCCATCCAGGCGAAATTTGAGCTTGGGAAGAAACAAGACGAGGCTCTGCGTAGCATCATTCCCAGGCGGGAGGCAAAGCCTACACCGCCTGTGAGCGCTCACACATTTACGGCACCACCGCCTCCCCCGAAACGAGCGGTGCTGCCCACGAGTTTGGACTCTCAGGTGAAACCGCAGCAGGCCAACCAGGCTCCACATCCATCGGCCTGGAGCATGGGCCTGCCGCCGAACCTTCGGAGGTCAGCGCCATGGAGGAAGAAGCCTTACTCATCCTAGCGCCTGGACCGAGTGGACGGGTACATTAGCGGCAGCGAGATGCTGTTGCACCTCGTTTGTTACCGCCCAAGAGGTGCCTGCCATGTTCTGTTCACAGACCCAGCCCCAAACAGTGCTGCGGCTCCCTAACACAGTCTCCCAAGCATAATTCCCCTATGCACACAAATGCATCTATATGTTCTCAGATTAAAGCCCTGTTCGGGGTTTGTTAAATGTACATGTTGCCAGAGAAAAGACAACCCAATACATAAAATTTAACTGGGAATTATCAGAAGAACATCTACAGAGGGCAACAGTGGATACTTTGGTTGTTACTTCAGTTTTTCAATTTTTTCCACCAGTAAAGGTATGTTGGCACCAAAGAAATCTGCGATCAGAAGGTGCCTGTTGTACACAACTGTTGTAAATGTTCCTGTTACAAATCAATAAAGACTGCATACTGTTGCATCAATTTAAAAAAAAAAAAATGCAATTCTGATAAACAGTCACGGGTTACTTTCCCCCTCTGATACAGCGGAGGGTGACCGTGGGTAGAGGTAGATGTTGCTATGAGTTACAGGTTACAGATCCGGGTCAAGCTGTCCCGTTTCACTCACGTTGTAAATATGGTGGTCGGGTGCGAGGCAGCAGCGGTGCTAAGGAACGAAATACACACTGCTGACAAAAGGTACGAGTAGTCCCTGCTTCGGAGATAAACAAAGGTTGGTGCAGCTTTTATTTTTTCATTCCGAAGAAAGGCGGAGGGCTCTGTCCTTTCCTAGTCTTACGAGCATTGAACAAGTACCTACGTGCAGACGAGTTCAAAATGCTAACATTCAGACAACTGCTGAGTGCGTTCAGCCCAGGGGATTGGTTGGTAATAATCGAGCTCACAGACGCTTATTTTCACAGAGCACGGAGTTGCCACATTTCAATGCTGACTCGCTCAATTTCTGTCTGGACGCAACAACAATTACAGCTGTCTCGGTCTCTGTTAACAACTTAATGGCTAAGGGTTTGCCCCCCAGTGTGGTGGCAATGATCCAAAGTGATAGGACGTCATCCACTAGGGGTCTGTATGCCTATGAGTGGCAGGCGTTCGGACAGTGATAATATGAAACGAGATGTGCTTTCATTCCAGTGCTCTACTGTAGATGTCTTGTCATTCTGCAAGAGCTGCTGGACAGGGGCTTCTCCTTCTCCATGTACCCAGTTCACTTCACCGCACACTTTTGTCCAGTTTTATCGTGTGGAGGTGACGCCCCCTCGGGGGCTCACTCCGTCTTTTTTCCGATGGGTCTATGATGCACTAGAGTGCTGGAGGTTCGGTGGCTGCTGTGCGGGGCGTGTATACATGTCCCATACTACATGTGTTGTACCGAGTGAATCGACTGAAAGGGAACGAAATGTTATGTCTATAACTTCTGTTCCTTGAAGAAGAGGAACGAGGTACAACACTTGATTGCCCCGCCGCGCAGCTGGGCTCGGTAAAGAGTGGCTATCGAACTGAGGGATGTCCGTGGTGACGCAAGGTATATATGTGCGGGCGGGACCTCACATACGTCACCACAGGTCATCTGCCTTTACGGCGTGAATAGAGGTGTCTTCAGTAAGGTCACGCGAGGGCGTGATATCCCATACTATATGTGTTGTACCTCGTTCCTCTCCTTCAGGGAACAGAAGTTATAGACATAACATTTAGTTTTTTCTGTGTTTCTCTGCTTCAAATCAAACATGCACACAGATACAAATATGCCTGGTGGATTTCAGATCATTAGACTTTTACCCTTATTGCTTATAACTCCACTGCTTTGTCTCATCATCTGCCTCATCATCAGCATGTGTGTCAGCAACTAGGCCTATTATGATAACATTTTGAAAGAATTGTTTTTAGTATTACATAGAGCACGCATTGTCTTTGTTGACAATATTAACAATATTGATAAATAAATAAAGCCAATATGTAAAAAAAAGCTCTGCTGTTCAACATTTGTCTTTGTTCTACATGTCAGAGTGTTTCTCATTTTGATGAGATATGTGAAGATGAAAAACTACTGAATGCGGAGGAGCACATCAAGATGTCAGTATTTTAGACGGCTGTAGACACTGCTATTGCACAGGTGATGGGTGGAACAGAGGTTTGGATTTTTCTGCCCACAAACTTTTGTTAAAATTTGATAATGAAATGTAAATATAAGCAAGTGCCCTAGCCGATCAATACTAAGATAATAGCTGATGTAGCATCAATGTACCTGATGTAGCCATGGCTATTTAGCTATTTCTAACGCTACCTATGACTGTCGCATGTGCCAAAAGATTCCCCTCAAAAGTGAAACTAATTAAAAGATATCTAAGAAGCAAAATCCTGATCATTGAAAATAAACACGCTGAAAGTCTGGATTTAAAGAGGGTGGTATGGGATTTTGCACATTGATATGCTAAAAGATGTGCACATGTATACTCTCCTGCAAACCTGTATATTTTAGTCCTATTGCTGCGTGGGGGGAGGACGTTATAAAATAACTGGCAAAAATGGTTTCACATATCCCTGTCTTGTAGCCACTCAACTTTGGTCAATGTGAGTCTGTCCCAGACCCCTTCTCACCGCTGTTGTCAATCAGTCAGACACTCGACATCAGAAACAGATGTAACACGAACCGAACCCCAAGCCCGGTTGAGCTTTAAAACTCATGTATAAAAAAATGCAGAGGTGGTACTGATGAGTTGGGGTATTCAGCAAAGATCCTCAAAATCACAGGCTTTTATTTTGATGCTGCTATTAAGTCTATCGCCACCAGTGGAGATGGCAGTGAGTATACTAGCGACCCTGATACGAGTGTTGAAATGGGTGACCATGAAACAGACTAGACATGTGGGAAACAGATCTGGCAAAACCGAGACAAAACAACCACAGCCCACAGAACCCAGGCAAAGCACCAGTGACATGGTGATGGTTGATGGTTGATGGTTTGCTAGCTTTCTTTTTATTCATATCAGTCACAAATGAGGTAACTCATAGTTACAGAGGTATCAGTTATGAGACATTAATATGATGGCTTACTGTTATTTGTTTGATTAGCTTACAGACAACGTCAACTCTTTTGTCTGAATTCAATAACAAAAGAAACTACTAAAATGATAAATGTTGGGCCTGTAATTCTCAACCTGCTGAAGCTACTCTTTAGTTGAAATGTATTACAACTGCTGCAAACTTTGCATTATAGTAAAATCTGTCACTGATTAGTAGGCTACTACATACACTACCAGTCAAAAATTTGGACACAGTTTCCCATTCAAGTGGATGGGTAACTGTGTCCAAACTATTGACTGGTACTGTATATAACTGGTATACTAATAAATGTATACTAATTTAACTTTAATTAGTATACATAACTTTAAAAACCCTGTAATTTCTATTCACTAGCCCTACTCTAATGAAACAATCATGTGATTCATTGAAAAGACTTTTTTTAAGTACCCACAACCAAAACATGTTAAATCATGAATAACCATCATTTAGTCATAACATAGAAATAACAGTCATTGGTGTATTTCAGAGTAAACCATGATGTTGGTGAGATTTTTTTCAGCATGATTGAAAAGACCTGGTTAAGGAGATAATTTACCGGGTCTAATTAATGTCCTACTGAAACAACTGATGATGTCACGATTCCCGAAAAAAACTGGTAGTTGGGATGCTGATGATGCTGGTGGTCTGAACTCTGCAAACCCCTGTAGCACAGATGTTACAGATGTTATGGCTGATTGCAAAATGGACGGAGATCACATTTAGTGACAAGTCAAGTCAAGCATGTGTATCATCGCTGTGGAGACCGCTATCCTGTCGTATAGATCCAGGAAGTGGATCGTTTGGTGGTGATGTCATGATGGGGGGGGCATTGCTAATGGATGACGGTCAGAACTTGTCCAGATCCACGGTACACTGACAGCCATCCATTACTGAGATATGGTCCTAGGTCCTCATGTCATTCCCAGGATACAGAAATCAGGCATCACCTTCATTGCATGACAATGCCAGACCACATGTGGCTCATGTCTGTCAGGAGTAGACCTGGACCAGAACAATGTCGCTGTCCTTCCTTGACCAGCATATTCACCAGATCTCAACACAATAGAGCATCTGTGGGACGTTCAGGATCACCAGGTGAGAGAGAGAGATCCTGCTCCAGCAACACATGAACAACTTGTCAGAGCTCTGCAGGAAGAATGGCATGTCATCCTACAAGTCCAGAATAACATCTCATCCATTCAGGAGGTGTAAAGTAGTGATAAATGCTGGAGGTAGACACGCACGGTAGTGACTATTGTTGTTCTCTGTCTCACCAGCCACACTTTCTGACGTGTAAACACTAAGACAACAACCAATAATTTGCACAAAATTATTTTTCTGTATGGCTAAAGGGTGAATAAAGATGTGAACCATAATTTGCCTTTGATATTTAATGGACAGGATGGCATGACATAAAAAATATGTATTTCTACTGTTGGTCAGTATATATAAACATCATACATTATGTACTAATTTAAGCACAACCGTTTTACTATTCTACTGATAGTGTTAGGTTTTAGTGTTGTACTAACATAATAATCATAATTCTAATACTAAAAATTACTCATCTAGAAAGAAAATAATCCATCTGATGCTGGAGAGATAGCCAGGGCCAGGAAGTTGGTGCCCCTTCAAATGTGGATTTTTTTTTCACATGGCCAAAAGCAGAGGCCTTAATCTGCTTCTTAAATTTTCTCCAACCTGACTGCAAATGTCAACATCAACAACTTCAAGCCACTCTTCTCCATTTAAAAGCAACACTTACATGTGTAGCATAATAATCAGTCTGATTATTCAATTAATATCATTAATCAGACTTATATCTGAAAATCAAGTTTTCATTCACATTGACCTTTTATAGAACAGACAAGACAAGTACTTGGTCTAAATGAAATAATTTACTATAATGGATAATTATCAACATGAGATGAACAGAAATGAGTTGTGGGAATGAAGGGGTTAAACACAAACACTTTAACCTCTGTTTAAACGAGAGGGGTGATGATGAAAGACGTGTAAGGGTCATCGCCAGGTTTCATTTTGAAAAATGTTTACTGAAATATAAATATAACAGTATCTTATAAACAAAAGGACAAAATATGTAATCATTTAAGGAATTAATACTTCTCAACATGGTAGCTAATAGCAAGGACAGTTGTTTGATTACAATGATAAGTTAATAACAAGAACAATTACCTTTTTATAACTGGTGATTATCAAACTATTTATTCAAGCAGTAACTTATGTAACTTCAATGATTATCCTGAACCTGTGATTGGCACTGTGGTACCATGGTAGAAAACATAGTGTCCAAGTAAGATGAAGAGATTTCTAGCTGACAAAATATAGACGTCACTTACATCTAAGTTACATGTGCTTGTCAGGAATAACAGTAAAGAAAATACAAAACATTAAAATAACCACTTGGTATAGTTTCAAAGATATACAGGAAATAAAACAGTCTGATGTGTGGGTATATGTGTGTGCGTGTGTTTGGGTGTGAGTGTGTAGATTTATGGCTCTAACTGGTCAGTGTTTATTCAGGGGAGGGTAAGCTGTTCTGTCACAGAACATCAGATGGGTGGGGGTGTAATCTTAAAGGAGAAAGGAACATGGTTGTCTTTTTCAGTTCACAGCGAGGTCTGGCTTAACGATTGATCAGCATTGTGAAAACAGACCCTTCTTTGTGTCTGATAAGATACAGTCAAACCTATCGACCACCTCTAATAGATGACTCCCGCTCACAACGACCGCTTCTTCACAGTCCTGTTTTATTCCCGAGTAACATAGACATGAAGTTTCCTGAAGAAGACTACCACCTGTCCTGGTGATAACGCACAGGCAGCAGTATAAAGTGGGGCTCTTCCAGGCAACATTTAGTCATTTATTTTCTCAAGAGAAGGAGAGAATACTCGATGAAAACAAAAGCAACACTCCTAGCAGCAGGAAGAGAAACACCGGACTGACAGGAAACCAGGAAATCAACCAACTCTGCTGGGAGCTTTTCTGGGACACAACATCCCAATTTGCACCATGCTCCCGACCAATGTTACAGGAACAGGCCTTTAAGTTCGCAGAGGACCTCAGTGTAAGCCACTTGAAAGCTTCCAAGGACAGCATCCACAACAGCATGGTCGAGGAGTGGATGAAAAAACATCACAGAAATCAAGGCCGGGTCCAGATGATGTCCACAACATGGACGAGTCCAGACTCTTTTTCACATAAACAAAGACATTGTTTGTGAAAGGCGAACAATGTAGCAGGGAAAGCAGGAAAAAGATCGTCTGACATCATGTTGTGTGCGCAGACATGATGTCACATAAACCACTTTTTATTGGTAAGTCGGCCCATTCATGATGTTTTAAGAACTTGTAATTGCCGATTACCAGTCAGGGGTTCGCAGACTGGAGGTCGTGGCCCCCCGTGCGGTCGTGACCAATGATTGGGTCGGGAGATGATTTCTCTGGCACTGTTGTTTTGGGGGTCGGGGGGTGCAACTTTTGGGACTCCCTACACAAGCAACAACAAAGACTCTAAAGACCCTGAACATGCTGCTGGACATGGTGAAGGAGGCAACGTTGTTCTGTACTAAAGAGGGACTGGGTGATGCACTAAATGCTGTCTATGCAGCCAATGACATCCGGGGCTCCATTTGGAGTCAGCGATAGACTGTTACAAAACAGAGTAAGATTGAGGACTTTTACAAGACCTGTTAGTGCCTGGTCCAAAACAGCACATCCATGAGTTAAAACAGGAGTCACCAATTTGCAGCCCTTTGGCCAAATCTGGACTGACACTTCTATAGAGATAGAGACGCTTCTATTTGGACCATGAAGCTTTTTGACATAATGGGGAAAAGATAGATGGCCTATTTTTAACTTTTGACACCAAAAGGGATTTTGAACAGGCACAACGTGGCCAGTTAAGTAGAGCCAGAGACTGCCATATATGTACGTACGCTATGGCTCAGAGGGATACAAAATGCTTCACCAATGGGATTCTCAACAATGAGACAATCAGTGAAAATTGAGTCTTCTGAGATGAATGCATAGAAAAGTCACATTTACTCTTCCTGGAGGGGCCGGTGTGTCTAATTTGCACTGAGTCTGTTGTGGTTGTCAAATTTGCATAACGTATTAAACGCCACTATGAAGCTAAACACGGACACTTTGAAGAAACTTACCAACAGAAGTCCGAGGTAAGAATATGGAGCATAAATAAACTCACAGCCCATCTGGACTTGTGATGGTTTTGACCTCCTCAGCCTTGGAGAGCAGCTCCTTCTTTTCATTCAGAATCTCTGTCCGGTCAGAAATGTCACCACAGAAATGTCTACACAGATCACTAAGATACTGGATCTCCACAAAGAAACGTACTGATCTGAAAGCAAATGTGTAATTGACAGTGTGGAGTTTTCCTATTGAATTTTGGAAGGAGAGACAATGCATGTGAATGAACACCAGTCAGAAAGTGACTTTATTTATTCTCCTTTGAGGATGTTATGTGTTTATAGACTAAACAGAATCTGTTTACAAGGTGAAGGGTTGATTTGACTTTTTAATACATCATATTTTTGTGCAATATTGTATTTTTCCTTGTTTTTTGCTGAAAAGTTGACATTATAGACTTGAATAGATTCGACACAGTAAAGGGTAGAGAAAAGACCTAGGCAAAAAAGTTAAATCCTGTCATATTCTTTCATCCACCACTCAACTTCTACTTCTACTGTAACTTCTACTGTATACTTGAGGGAGGGTGAGCAGGACTAAGGGATTACATGGGCTAAAGCATTACTCACCGAAACATAGACAGCCGCAAAGGATGCAAGTGTTGCATGCTGTGATGGGAAGGATTTTCTGCAAGACATGTAAAAACAGAAATAGACTCAGCCAGCATTCTCATCTGTTTGTGAGTCAACAGATGGAGAAAAGGTTAAGGTTTATCCACAGCCAACAGAAGCATAATGAGACATCTTTAACACCACTGTACACACATTTAGTTTTTATGAGTGTAGCGACCAAATCACCAACCCAAATGGATGCATCTGCCTTATATTCATGTTAGTAATAATTTAACAAAAGCTGTTAGACAGCAATGAAGCATAATTTTACATTGAAGTAATATATGAATCTGATGCTACTAGCCAAGTACCAATGAAACATACATACACAGTGTGAATGTGTGATCTACAGTCAGTAACTGCACTGTAACAACAGGAGCATGACTGTGTGCTACATAATGCAATGACTCTGTGGCCCAGTTTCTCACTGAGCTCCAATCCAATGACCTACTTATGACAACTCCTGGTACTTCCTCCTCCAACCAGTCATCAACATTTAATGAAAGGAACACATTAAATTTGAATGTGGTTAAAGCAGCCTTTCTCATAGAATGAACTGAAATCAAATCAAAAATATACAATTATATACAATATACAAAATATACAACTATAATGCCAGGAATATCTGTCTATCTGTCTCTCTGTCTGTAATTCACCTACCTCAAGAACTGGTCAGTTGCAGTATCGACATTGGTGCAATTTGGATATGAGACACACTCAATATTAATACATTTAGAATAAACAGGTCAACAGCGCTCTGAGCAGAGGTGGGGGCGTGGCTTCAGGGTTCTGTAGACTGAGTCCGGCATGTCCTCACATACATCCTCTGCCAGTTTCTCAAGAAAGCTGCAACCAGTAATACCACAGACCAAAAAAATGGCCCATACCGAATGATGGGCCATACAGAAATGAGCTCTGTAAGCTCATTTCAAGTGCTCTGTGCGAGCACTTGAAATGAAATCACTCGTGATTTGTTAAGACAGCAGGAAGACCAAGTCTTCTTTACATTTTTTTAACATTGAACATGTTTCTGATAGTAGTATAGTCACTTATTAATTTCATCTTTCCACGTTCATCACCAGTAATTTTTGCACCACTGCTGTTATCTAAAAGACTTCACCCATAATTGTTGGGGTATTTTAAACAGAGATCTAACACTGTGGTTTATTGTTAAGTCTGCAAATAGGAAACATCTCATCACAGCATGATATATCAGGATATCATTTTATATTTTCTGCTTAGTTCAAATGGTTGTGTATGCATGAGGAAATGGCTTAAGCTGTCGTTACAGTCTGTTAAGCATTTCAGTTGTTTTCTTTGCCCCACACTTGCACAAGTATACATTTGTCAGTCATTATTTTAACTACATTCTCCAGTTAGGATCTCAAGATAGCTAACTAGTGACTGAGAGAGTGGCTAAGGCTAAGAAGCCACCCACGATTGCAGAGACGGTCATATTTCCTGCATGCATTGCAATTCTCAATAAAATGCTAGGCCCACAAAATTAGATGGTGAATCAATGACATGTTTGCAAATATTGAATGCAACTGACTGGGAAATTACATCAAGCTGGCTGTGGACCAGGAGCGCCTTGTCTGCCTCTCGTCCATCCCTGTCAGGATAAGGTAGTTATGTGCATCATCCCAAGCTCAGGTTTCCTATTGATAGTAAGTCACATTCACACATTCACCCCCTCTCTCAATAACTGCAAAATGAAGTCAACTATTAATTGAATTAGAGGTTTTAAGGTTGTGATGTGTCGCAATTTCTCTTATTTGTGTGCAAGAAGGGTGGGAGAATTAGGCTGCACAGGGCCATCTCACACAAGCATGCACACACACACACACACATTCTTGTTCACACATGTTCATGACATTGTTACAAAAGCACTGACTGGTTCAAATTAGCAGAAACATGCAGAGAAATATCTGAGAGTTGTTCTTGTATCCATGGTAGGTAAGCCAGTGATACTTGTAGTGTAAAGGTAGCTGTTTTAGCAGTTTGAATAATCAGCTGTCCTCACCCTGATTGATCCTGGGCAACTAGAAAGTAACTCCTGTATTGGCAATTTTTTGGGGCCAGGAAACGTGGCTTAGAAAACAAATTCTTAAGACAAACTAGAAAATGTGTGTCCTAGGACAGATATGTCCCTGCTACTGGGAAAAACCCTGAATGTGAGAAAACTGACATTGAATGTTCAATTGCACCTAAAAATGTAACACTAAGGGAATTGAAAGCCTATCATGAGATACACACCTTTACAAAGCATTTGTGAAATTTCACTGTATTTTGTCCAGCATTTTTTGAGGAGATGTGGTTCGACCATACTCTCTGAATGTGAGCAAAATGATATTAAAAGTAACGAAAAGATGCACACCTTTAGGGCCCCTACAAAGCTTGTGTGAAATTTCATTGAATTCTGTCCACATTTTTGATATGTTACATACATACGGGTGGACAAGGGTAACCCTATATGCCCACTTTGGTTGAGATATTAAAAAGATATGTTTGTAAGTTAAGTTAGTAAGTAACAAAAAAAAGTTGAACTTTTCATGGGAACTCATGATTTTGTGTCACATAAGTGAGTGCTGAACTATGGGGGGCTTTATAGCCATTCGGTCCTTCTGCTTCTGCTGTTAAAATAGATAAATATCCCTGGAGCACAACCAATGCAGTACAACAGCTTTCCATGCTGTTCTGCATAAGAGAGTGATATTAAAACTGCACAAAGAGAGCAGAGCAATGTTTTTGCCAGGAGCTGAAAGCTATATTTAGATACACATAGTCTGCAGTCAAATCTGCATGTGTACCAAATGCATGGTTCAAACCTCACATCCTCTCTCATGCTCACATCCCTATGAAATCTACTGCCACACATACACATAAAACTCACATGGGGACGCGATTCCATTAAATCTATATAATGGCATTTTTTACAGTATCTAGCTTTTGTATTACAAAATATTTCTTTGGGATGAATTTGATTTTAATTGTAAAAATTGTAAATGAAAAAATGAAAGCTTAGTAACTTTACAATGGAGCGAGTAAATGTCTCACAGTACAGGATCATGCAATCAGCTGACTTGGCGCAGTTTTTAAGTGTGTGGGTGGTACACAGGATATGCACAAGGGAATCCCGATCACCACCATCTCATGAAATTTGGGAACGACCCCGATGGAAAGTCACTACAGCTCCGTCTGTGCAGACCGAAACTAACGTTGTCTTCTAGTCATAAGATAAACCATAAATAAGCATGAAGAGTTACAGAACCCTGTTACTCTGTCCTGGGCCGTTCAATTGACACCTTAATTAATTAAACTCTCTATTGTTAGACACAGACAAAATGTACACATTGATGGTACACAAAAGCACTTCCTGTTCTAATATATGCTGTGTGTCATTAATTTTGACCATGCATGCACACCACTTATGTGCACCTCTGCTTATAAAGCTATTTCTAAAGATCTGGGACTCCACAGATCCATGGTGAGACACATTATCAACAAATGGAGAAGACTTGAACAATAGTGAACCTGTGCGGGTGGCGGACATTCCAAATTTCGTCCAAGAGTATGGTGGAAAGGTACCAAAGATATTGCACAATACCCTACAGCAAAATGTTGCACCAATGCCCCACACAACAGTTTATTATGAAATCTTTAGTATGGGACAGCACACATTGAGCAATGACACACATGATCTGTATGGGATAGTGTACAAGAACATCTGTGCTGAGCTTGGGAAAGAAGTCCACAACTCCCTAATGAAGACACCACAGAAGGTGATTAAGAGCAACAGTGCTTACCTCCTGTGGGACTTCAAGTTCCAGACAGACACACCTGCTGCCTAACCAACCAAACATTGTGGTAGTTGACAGGGAAGGTAGTTGCAATAGATGTGGCAACCATGGCTGACAGTAACATCAGGATGAAGGTCAAAATGGTACCAGTGGTAATATGAGCAAATGGGAAGAGTGGCCCCACTCGATTCCATGTACAACATCTGAGGAATTTGTCCAGAACAGTATAGTCCAAGGATCAGCCAAGATACTGCTCTGAACCATCAAACGTATAGGCCGCTGGTAAGAGGACCTGACCACAACCATTTATTATAAGTTAAGATGCTGTTCCTCATACATAAACATGAATAACATCTCATGGCCTGACCTGTCCAATCCATTGAGCCTAATTACTGACAGAGAGGCTACATTACATTATTAGAAAACAATAACATTCTGTCAGTGTAGTTACTAATGATGATCATTGCTGTTGCAGTTGCTACTCAAGAATGTTGTGAGAGAAAAAATGTATCTACAGTATGTTTAACAAAATAAATCAATGTTAAGTCTTGTTATTTTACACATTATATCAATACATACATATATGTCATATCAATTCAGTTCATATCAAATTGGTTTTTCACTTGTTTGTTTCCTGTACTGGAGAGGAGAGGGGGAGGTACTAGAAGGATGGGGGAGTAGAGCTGACACTGCATTGAGAATAAGAGAGGAGTAGCATGCAGTTTCAAACACCCAATTTAAAATGTAAACATGAATTCATTTCCAGAATTCCATGGCTATTAATAGATTAATAGCCTAAATGTTTTTTATGAATATGCCTTTTATCTGCCATATGTCTTTTACAGGATGGAGAGCAGAGCAGAGGTGAGCAGAAGAGTTGGACACTATGCAGTGTCAGCTCTCTCTTTTTAAATGGAAATATACATTTACTTCCTTTCAACATCAGAATTCCAAAATAGAATTTGGTGGCAAAAAAAGTTGTTTATTAATGTTATAATATTAAGTGTTTCTCATTGTCTGTCATTTCTCTTGTACAGAGAGAACTGAGCAGACAGAATGCAGAGTAGAGGAGAGGAAACAAAGTGATACAGGAGACAACACAGCACTCATTCCATAGTACAAGAGTCATGTGACTCTTACCACTCATGTCCTCTGTGTTCATTTACCCATTACTAATTACTATTAATCATCACTGCATTTAGTCTCGAAACTCTAGTTAAATACAAACTTTGATCTAAACTTACAGTGCTCCATGCACTTTTCAGTGGAAGTTTCTGTCTTTCTTAATACAAAAAATATTCTTAAATGCTTCCTCACCTGCCCTGGTTGATGGCTGCAGGGTCAGCCCCTGAGCAGATATCCTCCATGATGTAGGGGTTCTGCTCACAGCTGACATTGACTATGGTGTAGTTGGGTTTACACACTGTTAGAAAGTAGGGTGTTGGGTAGCCTGTCATTAGTTGAAGGATGTCCGTGATGAGGGCCGTGGCACAAAGACCAAATGCATGAACGCCTAAGAAAGAGGAGGATGTGATTAGAAGGTTCGTAGACAATGTACAGGGCAGGGCAGGCAAATGTCATGACTGTTTCAGAACTGCAAAACAGTCATGGCTCTATCTCCTGCTTGGCATCAAGTGGCTCACAGTGCATCCAATGCCAAGGTATTGTAAGTACCTGCCCCAATAAGTGCATGGGCATGTTGGTCTTAAAATGAGTTGTGGTCATCCACATTGTGACATTGCTATCTTGAGGGCAGCTGAAGGGACAACCATTGACCAACAAAAACTTGGGCTAAAGTCAATGGTGCATTTAATTGAGCAAATTATTTGGATAGCATGCTGCGCCTACATAGGCCACTTCACAAGACACATACACTCTGCTTATTAGACACTAATGATCAGCTCTGACATCATCCACATTTTCATCCACTATTCTTTGTTTTATCAGGACAGCCGCTTTACTGCAAACAATTGAATTATTATGATCCATCCATGTGCATCACTAGACCTATTACACAGACAGGGATGCACAGCAGCACTTCTCCTTCATCTCAGTTGAATATTGGTGCATTTGCTCAAATGCAGTCAAATGGAGTTGTTGTTGGGATAGAGGATTGGGAGTTGGCTAGGGCAGAGGGTCAACCAGCCAAAAACCACATTGCTGTCCCTCAGCAAAGACAAGTGGAGCTGTTTAAATAGCAAAGATTAAAGGGAATGGGAGATGCCACTGTGAATGGTTTAATTATTACGGCCAAAACATATTTATGAAAATCAAGCAACTAAATAGAAATCCTTTGCACCTAACTTTGTGGAAATATTGTGCCCTTTTCAACTAGTAAAAGGGAGTTAGACAGGTCTTAAATGCACTTGCGTCATGCACTTTAGACCATGCACTTCAGATAGTTTAACCTACAGCCCTCAGTCTTTATAACACTTTGTCTTTATAGCACAAAGTAAAGAATTCTTAGAAATATACTGAGCAACTTTAAAAATGCATATTTTTAAGAACCCAATATTTTCCTTTCACTTGCCCTAATCTATTGAAACAAACAAACATTTTAAGTACTCAAAACCAAAACATGTTAAATCATAAATAACCATCATTTAGTCATAACATAGAAATAATAGTCATTGGTGCATTTCAGAGTAAACCATGATGTTGGTGAGATTTTTTTCTGATTGATTGAAAAGACCTGGTCAAGGCAATAAAAACCCAGGTCTAATTAATGTCCTACTGAAACAACTGATGATGTCACGACTTCCACAAAACTTACGTGACCAGGCAGTTGGGATGCTGATGATGCTGATGGTCTGAACTGTGCAGACACGTGTAGCACAGATGTTACAGATGTTATGGCTCATTGCACAGTGGAGGCAGATCACATTTAGTGACAAGTCCAGATTTAACTTGTGCACAGCTGATGGTGGTAGGTGTTTGTATCGTCGCCATGTGGAACGCTATCCTGCAGCATACATCCAGGAAGTGGACTCTTTTGGTGGTGATGTCATGATGGGGGGAGCCATTGCTAATGGATGACGATCAGACCTTGTCCACATCCATGGGACACTGACAGCTATCCGTCACCGAGATACGGTCCTAGGTCCACATGTCATTCCCAGGATATAGCAATCAGGCATCACCTTCATGCATGACAATGCCAGACCACATGTGGCTCATGTCTGTCACGATTAGCCTACCTGGACCAGAACAATGTCGCTGTCCTTCCTTGACCAGCATATTCACCAGATCTCAACCCAACAGAGCATCTGTGGGACGTTCAGGATCACCAGGTGAGAGAGAGAGATCCTGCTCCAGCAACACATGAACAACTTGTCACAGCTCTGCAGGAAGAATGGCATGTCATCCTACAAGTCCAGAATAACATCTTATCCATTCAGGAGGTGTAAAGTAGTGATAAATGCTGGAGGTAGACATGCAAGGTAGTGACTATTGTTGTTCTCTGTCTCACCATCCACACTTTCTGACTTGTAAACACTAAGGCAAAAACCACGAATCTGGACAAAAAATATTTTTCTGTATGGCTAAAGGGTGAATAAAGATGTGTGAACCATAATTTGCCTTTGATATTTAATACGAACAGGACTGCATGAAATCCTACAAAATTATGCGTTTTTACTGTTGCTCAGTATATTAGCAGTTAAACTGATTAAACTGTATGTATGTGTGTCTCAGGGTGTGGCTGACTGGTCTACTCTCGAGCTCATTCCCACCTCCTCCTGCAAGACCTACAGTATAAACATACAATAACATTTATGACATCTTGTGCTTAATATTTCTACAGTAAATGCGTCATGAGAAAACGCATGAAAAATAGTGACCAGCAAGTTACCAGACTTCGAGGCCAGTGTATAAAAACGAGAAAAAAAAGACAGTCTACCAATGAAGCGGAAAGCTCTGCGTATGAAGGAGTTGAAGTTGCATCCAGCAGCATTGATATTAGCCTCGACCCTGGCACCACTTTTCCTCTGAGACAAACAGCAAAACAGGATGGCCTCTCCAATTATTATCTGTGAACACAAAACATAATAACACACCTGTCATATGTGTTTGTACGCAAAAGTGGCTGTAGCGTAATAGGTTGCTTTTCCTCATTTAACAGGGGCACCACCCAATTTAACTGGGGAAGTTTAATTTAATAATCAGTTTTATTATTCGATTAATATCATTAATCATTCACTGTGGCTCAGGGGTAGAGCGGTCGTCCACTTATCAGAAGGTCGTTGGTTTGATCCCCAGCCCCTGCAGTCTACATGGTGAAGTGTCCTTGGGCAGATACTGAACCCCAGTTTGCTCCCAGTATCTGTTCCATTGGTGTGTGAGTGTTTGTGTGAATGGTTACTGCTCCTAATGAGCAGGTGGAGCCTTGCATGGTACGAATGTCACCACTGTATGAATGTTGGTGTGAATGGGTTGAATGCTGGCTGGTGTTGTAAATCGCTTTGAGTGGTCAGTCAGACTAGAAAGGTGAAATATAAGTAAAGTCCATTTATATCTTAAAATCTAAAGTTTTTGTTCACATTGACCTTTGTTTTTCATAGAACAAGGAACAAACAACACAGGAACTTGGGATTCGATTTTAGGATTAGAGGTATAGTTAAAATAGATTTAAGAATTATTGAATTTATGACATAAACCCTTTGACATGAGCAGAGAGAGATGTCTTTTTCCTACTGCATTGTCGGTAAAGGTTCTCCGATCCAGCCCCAGTTTTCTGGCTCAATTGTTGGCATTCCACATTGTGTCCCTGGCATGGTTTTTGTCTGTGGATTGCCGATCACTGCCAAGCAACATGTCGTGGAGACTCTAACAAGCGGCCGGTCTATGTCTCCCACAGAATCTGTTGGGCTGTAAGGAGCGTGTTATCCTCTGCTTCTGATGTCGGTTTGAATTAATAATTGTTACTCAGTATTGCAAAAGCTTCCAAAAATACTTCTTTACCGAGAGAAGAGAGAAAAAACCAAGAGAAAAGACAAAGAGACCAGACCTTTTATAGCTTTTTGAGGTGTCTGGAATGTAGAGGCTTATTATTTTACTTTGTCTTTAAAGTGGGCTATTTTTTTTATAGTGTATCTCTTTTGTAACAAGTCTAACAATTGTAAGCTGAACAAACTTTTTTGTTTAACTTTTTACCTGGAATAAGTCTTGTTGAGTATTTTTGAAAATCATAGTTCAGAAGTGGTACCCAGCACAGTGCACCTGGTCACTCACAGACAGCCAATGAGATGCCCGCAAGGCAGTTGTAAAAATAGTATGAGTCACCAGTAGAGCTCATTTTAAAGTTTAACATTGCACGTAACATTTTTAAAACATTAATTTATGATGTATCTATAACTTATACTGTTTAACTTTGACATCCACTGGGGTCAAAGTTTAACGTGACTTTACGTTGCATGTCTTCGCACTCTTTTCATTCATTCTATGCCAGCTAGCAAGCATAGCTACGATGATTAGCAATGGTTGAAAAGCAGAAGAAAAAATAATACCACTTTAATGAGCAGTTGGAGGAAAATATATATATACACACATATATATATATATATTAACCACAACAGAATTGTGCATCCACAAGCAGTTACACATTATATTAAAAAAGATAAAATCAACGGGCTAGCAAGCCCCCTCCACAGAAATGCTAAAAGGTTAGTATGATAGTTTTATTGTTCATTGCTTTCTTTCTCCAATGTTTGGTTTCAATCCTTACCGTAATGGCAGGTCCAGCAAAGGCTAGACTGAGCAGCATCAGCAGGGGGATGACTTCATGGTTGGGGTCGATGTAGGGCAGGCTCAGACTCCGGTCATGGCAGATGAAGCCAGTCTTTATTGGTTTGAACACATCTGTCCATTCCAGGAAGTACAAACTAACCACAGATGATACCAGGATTGGCAGCTATCAATGGGCAGGACAGGACAAGACAGAAACAATATGATATAAAGGACTTTGAAGTCATACAAAGTCGAGGCAGGATGTGCTTTGAAAGATTTCCAGTTAATGAATGAATAGATAAACAGGCAGTGAATGTTGAGAATGTCCCCATAAACCCATGGCTCAACAAGCATGCTAATTTGATTTGATAATGAAAACACAGACATGAAAAATTGTTTTTATGACCTGAAGGGAGTGAGGATAGTGCTGAGGGTGATGGAAGATTAACATCAAATGCTCTCACTGAGGTCAGCTCTAAACTACTGTATGAATTCTCCTCATCCCAGTTAAATGAGAAAGCAGCTAGTCAAAGTTGATTGTGGCCAGCTTGAGGTCTTCAAATCATAAAATAACAATCACAAGACATCAATCCCAACCACGAAACGCACTTGAGCAAACTAAGGACTCTTCAATGGTCTGTGGAAGATAGTCTCTGCAGTTAGCATGGCTGGTTATGCTTCTGCTTTTGACATGCTGAATAGCTGGCTGGAGCAATCGCACCACTGACCTGTCTCATTGTAACTGAGTTGGTGGTATTTAACCAGTGGACACCCAGCAAAAGCACTCACAGGGACTTCAGAAACCCTTGCTTCTTATTACCTCCATCTCCTGGTTAGTCTAGGTACCCACCCCTGAACACCAGAATAACAGGAATTTACTGTCCACAGTCGCTAGATTTGTGAGAACCATTGGGTGTGTCAGGTTAACATGTAACTCCACCTCTGTGCAAACACAACGCTAGTTTAATGGTAAGAAAACATTGCTGAAAATTTCATTTTAAAATTGATAAAACACCAAAAATAAAAAATAAACAGGAAATGTATTATTAACCACAAAAAACTCTCTCTCTCTCTTTCTATATATATCTTTCTATATATATATATATATATATATATATATATATATATATATATATATATATATATATATATATATATATATATACATATATTGTATATAACTCTAGAGAGAAATGATTCTCATTCTTTGATCTCAGTCACAACTTCCGCAGCAATGGTGGAGTCGACATATCGCAGCATGAAGTGGCCCGGTTCTTTGTAGTCCTTGTACAGCTTATATATGCTATATACATATATATATACACTACCAGTCAAAAATTTGGACACAGTTTCCCGTTCAAGTGGATGGGTAACTGTGTCCAAACTATTGACTGGTACTATATATATAGATATATATATATCTATATATATAGATATAGATATATATATATAGATATAGATATATATATATATCTATATATATTATATATATAGAAAGAGAGAGAATTTTTTGGAGTTTCAAACACTCATTTGCTCATTTCAACCATAACAATAACATCTTTCATAGAAGAACATCAAAAATATCAAAATAGACCAGCATTTCTCATAACACAAAAAAAGAACACAATGCATGCCCAAAAACCTCACTGAGTCAAATAAGTAACACAATAAACACCAGACTACACTGACCCAACACTGATCCAAAAATTAATTGCTCTTGTTCTACAGAGTACAAAACATTCTTGTAAAACCAGATCTTAATAAAATTGTCTGTGTTAGACATGGCTGTGTTATTGTTGAATTCTACACTTTACCTCATTTATAACATTTTGAAGAAAATTATTTCTACATCACAGTGTAACGACATGTCAAGTTTTTTCCTCCTACTGGTATAAATTGCCATTTTTGCTTATACCAGCAAATAATTTAGCATTTGGCATTTTTCTCTCCATTTCCGACAGTACTTAAAACCACAAATAAAAGTCTGTTTGGAGAAAGTCTCTCCAATCAAGCCACAAATTGTTTGAAGGAGCTGAAACAAATGATCAAGTCTGAGACAGTCCACAAAGCAGTAGAATACAGTTTCCCTCTGGCAGCAGAAAGGACAGCTGTCACTTACGTTGGGATTTAAGATGGAGACGAATGCCTTGACTGCTACGATTCCCTGCAGAATTTGCCATTGCAAGTCTCCAACTTTCTTAGTTAACGGTGGCTTAGCTTTCTACACAGGCCTCACCTCGTTAAAGAGAGCTAAACGAACTCTCCAGGGTGTCAGACCGTCCATCGAGTCTGCTTTTGTTCATCACTTTCATAAAACATTTTGTACATTTCTTTTCCTGTTAAAAAGTTAAAACCTTTCTTAAAAGACCCACTGAGTTCTAAAAGACACCCGCTGTTGTTTTTAAAATCAGGTTCCACCTTTAAATCAGGGAAGGGGTCATCACTATCAGGGTGAACAAGTCCATTACAATAGGCAACTGACAATGTTCCTTAAGTGATAGTTGCCTTTTCCAGTCTTTTAGGATGTTAGACATGATCCTGACAGATCTGAATCCCAGACGAGAGGCCAGATCTGCCACATTGGTCAGGTGTGGTCCACATATTTCAATCACATGACCCAGATTTATGATCTGTGTAGCACAGAGTTGTTTTATGAGTGACGGTCCAGCTGTATTGGCGGTTTTGAAACATGTCCCAAAGACTACCGGCTCTTTTAGAAGCCAGAAAAGAGAGTCACCAGTTGTAAGCCTTTGCTGCTTGAACATCCACTACACCATAAAAAGTCCACGATAGAAGGGGGGTAGATTGTTCAGTTTTTGATTTTTTAAATCCATTAAGAACAATGACATCTACTGAGGATAGTTTCTGCCAAAGATCTCCATACTAGATCTTTTGGGCCAGTGAGAAACCTCTGAATGGTCTGCGACCTAAAAGCAGCTCCTCTGCTGACATGATTTACCAGTCCTTGTCCACCTTCCTCTTTTGATAAAAACAAAAAACTCTATGGTAACCAGTGTAGTTTATCCCAATAAAAATCCACAGTGATAGATTGTATTTTACCCAGAGGACCAGGGTCTAAGCAGGATAAAGAATGCCAAAACATCCTTCATATTGCCCTATCTCACTTCTCAATGTAGATGTCAAAATTCTCGCTAAAGCTTTAGCTTGTAGACTTGAAACAGTGTTACCTACTATAATATCTGAAGATCAAACAGGGTTTATCAGAAATTGCCTTCTTGATATAATTTATACTCCAGCTTCAAAAACTGCTCCAGAGAGTGTAATTTCGTTAGATGCTGAAAAGGCCTTTGATCAGGTGGAATGGAGCTATTTATTCTTTACACTCAAAACATTTGGCTTTGGAGAGCTTTTTATTTCCTCTGTGCTTCTCTTCTCTTTAGCGGTGGAACCCTTGTCTATAGCATTAAAGGCCAATAGAACCGTTCCGGGTATTAGGAGGGGGCGAGGGATTGAACATAAAGTGTCCTTATACGCAGATGACCTGTTAATTTATGTATCCGATCCAAAACAAGCCATCCCTCATATCTTAAGTACTCTAAAAAATGTAAGTTCTCTGGGTATAAGCTCAATATAGGAAAAAGTGACTTTTTTGCCATCAAACAACTGTCAAGAGATATTATGCAGTCCGAGCTGCCATTCACTCTCTCCTCAGTAAAATTTTAATATTTAGGCGTTGTCATTTCCGGAAACATATCAGTATTATTTGAGGATAATTTCTCTGTATTAACAACTAAAGTTAAAGAGGATCTTCAAAAGTGGAGTAGCTTGCAGATCTCACTGGCAGGGAGGATACAGTCTGTTAAAATGAATATTGTTCCACGATATCTGTACTTTTTTCAATGTTTGCCTCTTTTCCTCCCAAGGTCTTTCTTTCTTCACATCGATGGCTTGATTTCCTCTTTCATATGGGACAATAAACCTCCAAGGCTTCAAAAATCTTTATTACAAAGGAATAGATCAGAGGGAGGTTTGGGATTACCGAATTTGCAACGTTATTACTGGGCAGCTAACATGCATAAGATTACACACTGGGCCTTCTATCCTGAAACTGAGTGGTGCCAATTGGAATTACACTCAAGTCATTCTTCCTCTTTAAAAGCTCTGATATGTCAGGCCAATAGACTTAAACCTAAACAATACACAGATAATCCAATAGTCATATCCACTTTGAAAATCTGGCAACAGATCAAGCAGTATTTTGGCTGGAACACACGACCCCTTTGCAACGACACCAATATGTAACAATGAACTATTCAAGCCTGGTAAGATTGATGCCAGATTCTCCCTTTGGGACAGACAAGGTCTTAGTACAGTTGGTGATCTCTACACTGAAGGTGTATTTTCTAGTTTTGCCCAGTTATGTATAGCCTTTAATTTACAGCAATCTGACCTCTTCAGGTATTATCAGATTCGGCACTTTGTCATATCAAATGCACCTTCATTTCCAGAGGCCCCACCTTCTTGGGGAATTGATAAACTTCTACCAATGACAAAAATGACGACACGGCATATCTCATTTTTATATGATCTCTTAGCTCCGGGTACATCTTCTGCTTTGCTAAAGATTAAAACAGAATGGGAAACAGAACTGGGCACTCTAATATCTGATGATTTGTGGTCAAAGGTGCTGGCAGGAATAAAATCTTGTTCATCCTGCGCAAAATTACAATTTTATACAATACAATAAAATAGTTCATAGGGCGCATTACAGTAAGGCTAGAGTCGCTAAGATATATCCAGATGTGGCTGACATTTGTGACAGATGTTCTCAAACTCCCTGTAATCTCAGTCACATGTTTTGGTCGTGTCCGAGACTAGAGGAATACTGGAAATGCTTCTTTAGTGTCATTTCAATAATCTTAGGACAATTAATTGAACCATCCCCAGAAATTGCTTTATTTGGTATACCTGAGGGTGGCAAAAAATTCTCAGTGAAGCATTCAAATATAATCTCATTCACCTCTGTAATAGCCCGTCGGAGCATACTTCTATTGTGGAATAAATCATTGCCCCCATCATCAACTTCATGGCTGTGTGATACAATGTCCTTTCTAGAGTTGGAAAAGATCAAATTCTCCGTACGGGGCTCCAAGGACAAATTTTATGGCCACTGGCAACCTCTGATCACCTATGTTAAAAGTCTGACCTCCCTCTCTCCGGACTGAACATATGTTGTGGTGTTGTGGATAATCTCTTTGCTCTGGCAAGACAACAAATTCATCACTGCAATGATCCGTACAGGTGTACATTATGTATTCCCTCGTTGCAGTCACCAGTTTTATTTTATTATATATGCATATACATATACTTTTCTCATCATTATTAGTGACCTTATTTTATTTTATTTTTGTCTATTTTTTTTGTTTTTCATTTATTTATTATTTAATCTATCTGTTCTAACTGTACCTTAATTATTGTTATTGTCACTCACTGTCTGTGAGTGCTGGTAATGCCACTATAATCAGTGGAATTTTGTGATGCAGGATCAGGAGCCCAAAGGTTGGGGGATAGGGGATAGGAGATGCTGGGATTGAGCGTAATATATCAAATGTAATGTAAATGTTTCTCTACGTGACAATGTTTAAAATAGCAATAAAATATATGTTAAAAAAAAGAATGCCAAAACATTCTTTTTTCCATTTCCACTCTAATAATCTTGTTTCCAATCTTTCAACATAGTTTTCCCAATTTCTGTTAGTAAAAGATTCATCTCCCAGGTAAACACTTAGATATTTTATTCCAGCTTTGTTCTACGTTAAGGAACCTGGTAACGTAGTGTTTTTCTGGAGCTCATCACCAACTACTAAAGCACTGCAATATCATATTGCGTCTTTACAAAAACAACTAAATCATCAGCAAAGGCAGACAACTTAAGAACACTCTTACATCACGGGAGATGAATGCCAGAGAGGTCTGTTCTCAGCCTGTGCAGGAGAGGTTCTATAGCCAGACAGTATAACAGTCCAGACAAGGAACAATCGTGTCTGACTCCCATCTGGACTTTAAAAGGCACACTTAAACCACCGTTAATCTTTACTCTAAATATCATCGTACAACACCTTGATCTTGGCCATGAAACCAAAGCTGAGCCAAAAGCTTCCAGCGTCTGCCACAAGTGTTGGTGTTTTAGGGGTGTTGTCGCCCATACAGTACAATAGGATAGTGGTTGGCATTCGTTAGTAATCGTGAGCTTTCGCGCTCTCATGTATTATGGTGAACAGGCTGTTAATGTTAATATGGCCCATGAGATATAGCCTCATCCGTGTCTTCAGGCAGTCTGAGACCGCCATTGGGCAAACCTCCGCATCACAACCCAGAGTGCCCCTTGTGGATGAGTAGGTCCTTTGCAACTGTTTGTAGAGCAGAGTAATTTGGCAACATGTACTTCTGTACTTCTGTGCTGCAACATCTTGTGCACTGAGCTCTGATTGTGAGCTTATAACTTTGTGCTTTTGTATTCAAACATTTATTGATTTTTACACATATCAATTCATTCATTTTGTATTAATCTCACATTTCAATTATATAACCTTATTCATTTCAATAGTTTAGTATTTTCATGGTTGACGCATCTAATGAACAATTGCCATTTACAGTAATAGGATTATTAAATTATTGATGTTGCATCAAATCAGGGACAGTACTGTTCCTGATTTGATCAATCTCCTCTCATCCATACAAACAACTCATGTTTAAGCTTTTACTTAGTCCTAAATTCTTTCAGATGTGTAAACAAACATCATTTCTTGGTTTTTGCATGTTATCAGCGTGGTGCTCTAAGACTGGTTTGTCAACTCTGTTCTGTTGACTCCTTTGAATTGTTTCATTCCCACTGCCTTCTTATGTCATACAAATGTCAGACCAAAGTGATCTGAGAAATTGGATGCTCAAATTTTGTCACTTCAACCTTACCTGGTGACCTGCCAAGGTCAATTTAACAAGTGCCCAAGTTGCTCATTACAAGGATAGAGGGAGTCTTCCCCCTGTGACAGGTTGTTGCAATCTATCAATTGTAACTAATGTATTGGATCTTAAATGGATAATTAATTCCATGAACCTACTTGTATGCAGGAGGTATCCTTCTGCTCATAGGTTCCATATTGAATCGCACACATGCAGCCCTAGCATACTTCTCAGGTCAGTTTTCATGGCTCAATGACTCCCTCGTGACTCCCTCCCCTCTCCTCCAGCATTTTAGCTTGTGGATCAGAGAAATATAGGTCAGTGGCAACACTATTCACACTGCTAATTCTCTGCAGAGGAAGCTGCTCATGGAGGAATACAGTAGACTCTAGACTTCAAAGTCGATTTCTGTAGGATAGAACTATAAGTCACATCCCATTATTTTGAATATGCAATGTGATGTTCTCAGGCCAAGAGCAGCAAATCACATTTGATACACTTCAATGTCTTCACACATGTTTATGATTCCATTCATTTGAACATGAGTTCAAAGGGTGATTTAAGTATTCAAAATCCAAGACCCAAATACAGATAAGAGACACGAAGTGCAGTTCAATGATTTAATGAAAAATTAAACCGTCCAAAAAGAAAGGCGGAGGCAAAATGGTTGGGAACACAGCAGGTAACAAAATCCAAAGCCTAAAATCCAAAATCAAGAAGCAGTCACATTGACAAGGTAACTGAAAAATCACTAGGATGAACTTATACAGGGGGAGGCATGAGGAATAAACCAGGAACGAGGATCACAGGGGAAACCAACAATGAAGAACACACGAGGAACACAGACGAACTGGCAATGAAGGGGAGAAAGGGAAGAAATCAAATCTCTAATACAGAGAGCGTCTGTAAGAGGCTCTTTGCTCTGTATCTTTAGACACTGGATGTTTTTATCTGTATGTTTTAGCTCTGGAGCTAGCTTGCCTATTGAACCTAAACACTGCATGTCTACTGGCTCTAGTAACACATGGACATAATACTTCACTGGAGAGTAAATCCAATGGCCAAGTCGGTGGAGATTGTGGAGCTGAAAAGGGAACTGCTCTCTCATCGAGGACCTCCTTCAGCGGCAAACGGAGCTATGTTCCCGGCTAACAAGCTTCGAACCAGCATGTAGCCAGCGGTAGGCGTCCCTCGTCAGGCTTCCCTGTGTCCCGCTTCCTGGGCGTCTGTAGTCGGTGGCTGCGGGAAATTCCTCCCTGTAGTGCTGGTATCCTGCTTTCCAATTTCTTCTCCCCACTGGCTGAGCTTCCTCAGCAGCCTGCTCTCTCCCCTATTCAACCTCCTGCTTGCAGAGTGGGACATGCTTGGTGTGTTGTCAGAAAGAACATGGAGACTCAACACAGAAAAGTCCCAGGTCCTCCAGTGGATTTGAACCCAGGACCTTCTTGCTGTAAGGCAACAGCGCTACCCACTGCACCACCGTGCCGCCATTATACTTGTATAATTTCATATATTTCGTGTGGAATTGATATTTTTATCTATTTATTTTGAACTACTTATTTTCCATGTGACCTTAGTTAACCCCTTGTGATCACTTAGTGTTTTACATGGGAATAAATAACCAAAAACTTTGTGGACGTGCATAGTCTCTATCAGCTCTTGCCACCAGGCCTAAAAAGAGTTCAGGGGGAACACTGTGGTTCATCGTGCTGACGGACAGATATGTAGTCCTGAGCCTCTGCCTCCACCATCTCCCAATCGTCTGTAGCATCAACAACTCATTTTAACTGCATATGAGCAAATGCACTGACATTTAACTGAGGATAAGGAAGGCTGCTGCACATTGGCTCATAAAAAGCACATTCTGAATAAACGCTGATAGAAAGCTAATATGAATTATATGACCTGTCGTGATCCTCCAGCAGTGATAAGTCGTCTCATTTGTACTTAAATTCTGATAGGCCTATTTAAATCTCCCAACATGCTGACAGGATCTAATGTTAATTATTGTGTTCTACACATTCAAAAGATCACACACACAGTCCAGGTTCACCTAGTGAAACTGTTTTGAGTAAAGCAGCCGTCTCCTTGATAAATCTAAAACCAGTGTTGTGCATGAGCGTGTTAAAAATAACTCATTTCAAGTTTGGCTTTGGCATAGTATCGCGATATGTTTGCGCAAGGACGTGAGATCCATCATGGCGGCGCTCTGTCACTGAGGAAAAACAACAAACGATACGACTTTTCTTATATACCTTTTCTGAATACGTCTCCCTCCACTGAACGACAAAACTACCCACATCACAATCTGCAAACCACTTCTGGAATACACTTACTTTTCACAATCTGGAGGAATTAGCAGACCTGGAAGCTTTCATCGATCACCATTACGACCGGTGCAAAATGGACACAACTCCTCATTCGACAACATCCACAGATACAGACAATCTACAAACAACACATATAGTATGATCGATTTTTTTGCCTTCTCTCTTTATTATTATTGATAGTAGCACTTCACGTCATTATCTCCATTTAAATTTTCTTCACCATTCTTTTATATATTTTTCATTATTAAAGCACTTCTATTAATATTATCAGCATCAATAACATTATTGCTGTTTATTTTGTTTTTTTGTTTTTCTAATCTATCCTGGTTCTATTTCACCCATCTATTGAACACATATTCACACATCAATGACCTTCCCACACCAAGTCATACTGACCTGCTTAAAGCCACTGTTCTGTTCCCATGTCAGTATGGCTTTTGTCCTGTTGTTTATGTATGTCTAAATATGTTTGTAGGCATTTAAAAATAATTTATACAAATATTCAATCTCTACACACATGTTATTATTA
Source organism: Chaunax sp. Z400 (assembly GCA_037577475.1). Lineage (NCBI taxonomy): Eukaryota > Metazoa > Chordata > Actinopteri > Lophiiformes > Chaunacidae > Chaunax > Chaunax sp. Z400. The sequence goes on along the minus strand of CM075206.1, from coordinate 21,264,424 downwards.
TTACTTTTATTATTATTATTATTATTATTATTATTATTATTATTATATTATTATTATTATTATATATATCAATATTGGTCGTAATAGTATCTCATTCCCTAATGTTTCTTTGTGAAATCTAAGCTATACTGCTATTATCATTCTGATAATGATGGACTGACCGTGCTGACCTGTTCAGGAGCTCCCTGACAGCGTCTCTATCCCACTTCACTGCCAGTGGAGGGGCGACACTCAACTTGACTTAACTGTAGTTATTGTTCTTATTTTCTTTATTATTATTACCAACATGATTACCTGCATGATCATTAACAACATTATATTATTACAGTTTTTGCTTTGTCTATGCTTTTTCTATCAAGTATTTATCCTAGCTCAATATCACCCACCCCCTAAAATAGGTTCCCACGGACTGAACACACCCTGCCTACAAAAAACTATTTATTTATTTATGTTTGTGTGTTTGTTTATTTATTTTTTAAAAACATTTGTTAATGTTTGATACGTTTGATATGTCGTCTCGCAATAAATTTAAAAAAAGAAATATCGGATATATATATAAAATATACCAATATTGGATGGACGTAATCTTCAGGCCCTCAGACATCACTGTATTAAAAACAGACAGGATACTGTAGTGACATCACTACATTAAAAACAGACAGGATTCTGTAGTGAGATCACTGTATTAAAAACAGACAGGATTCTGTAGTGGACATCACTGTATTAAAAACAGACAGGATTCTGTAGTGGACATCACTACATTAAAAACAGACAGGATTCTGTAGTGACATCACTGTATTAAAAACAGACAGGATTCTGTAGTGGACATCACTGTATTAAAAACAGACAGGATTCTGTAGTGGACATCACTGTATTAAAAACAGACGGGATTCTGTAGTGAACATCACTATATTAAAAACAGAGGATTCTGTAGTGGACATCACTGTATTAAAAACAGACAGGATTCTGTAGTGGACATCACTGCATTAAAAACAGACAGGATTCTGTAGTGGACATCACTGCATGAAAAACAGACAGGATTCTGTAGTGACATCACTGTATTAAAAACAGACAGGATTCTGTAGTGGACATCACTACATTAAAAACAGACAGGATTCTGTAGTGGACATCACTGCATTAAAAACAGACAGGATTCTGTAATGGACATCACTACATTAAAAACAGACAGGATTCTGTAGTGACATCACTGTATTAAAAACAGACAGGATTCTGTAATGGACATCACTGTATTAAAAACAGACAGGATTCTGTAGTGACATCACTACATTAAAAACAGACAGGATTCTGTAGTGGACATCACTGTATTAAAAACAGACAGGATTCTGTAGTGACATCACTGTATTAAAAACAGACAGGATTCTGTAGTGACATCACTGTATTAAAAACAGACAGGATTCTGTAGTGACATCACTGCATTAAAAACAGACAGGATTCTGTAGTGGACATCACTGTATTAAAAACAGACAGGATACTGTAGTGACATCACTACATTAAAAACAGACAGGATTCTGTAGTGGACATCACTACATTAAAAACAGACAGGATTCTGTAGTGGACATCACTGCATTAAAAACAGACAGGATTCTGTAGTGGACATCACTGTATTAAAAACAGACAGGATTCTGTAGTGGACATCACTGCATTAAAAACAGACAGGATTCTGTAGTGGACATCACTGTATTAAAAACAGACAGGATTCTGTAGTGGACATCACTGTATTAAAAACAGACAGGATTCTGTAGTGACATCACTGTATTAAAAACAGACAGGATTCTGTAGTGGACATCACTGTATTAAAAACAGACAGGATTCTGTAGTGGACATCACTGCATTAAAAACAGACAGGATTCTGTAGTGACATCACTACATTAAAAACAGACAGGATTCTGTAGTGGACATCACTGTATTAAAAACAGACAGGATTCTGTAGTGGACATCACTGCATTAAAAACAGACAGGATTCTGTAGTGACATCACTACATTAAAAACAGACAGGATTCTGTAGTGGACATCACTACATTAAAAACAGACAGGATTCTGTAGTGGACATCACTACATTAAAAACAGACAGGATTCTGTAGTGACATCACTGTATTAAAACAGACAGGATTCTGTAGTGGACATCACTGCATTAAAAACAGACAGGATTCTGTAGTGGACATCACTGTATTAAAAACAGACAGGATTCTGTAGTGGACATCACTACATTAAAAACAGACAGGATTCTGTAGTGACATCACTACATTAAAAACAGACAGGATTCTGTAGTGGACATCACTGTATTAAAAACAGACAGAATTCTGTAGTGGACATCACTGTATTAAAACAGACAGGATTCTGTAGTGACATCACTACATTAAAAACAGACAGGATTCTGTAGTGGACATCACTGCATTAAAAACAGACAGGATTCTGTAGTGGACATCACTGCTGTAAAAACAGACAGGATTCTGTAGTGGACATCACTGTATTAAAAACAGACAGGATTCTGTAGTGGACATCACTGCATTAAAAACAGACAGGATTCTGTAGTGGACATCACTGTATTAAAGACAGACAGGATTCTGTAGTGGACATCACTGCATTAAAAACAGACAGGATTCTGTAGTGGACATCACTGTATTAAAAACAGACAGGATTCTGTAGTGGACATCACTGCATTAAAAACAGACAGGATTCTGTAGTGGACATCACTGTATTAAAAACAGACAGGATTCTGTAGTGACATCACTGCATTAAAAACAGACAGGATACTGTAGTGGACATCACTGCATTAAAAACAGACAGGATTCTGTAGTGGACATTACTGCATTAAAAACAGACAGGATTCTGTAGTGGACATCACTGCATTAAAAACAGACAGGATTCTGTAGTGACATCACTACATTAAAAACAGACAGGATTCTGTAGTGGACATCACTGTATTAAAAACAGACAGGATTCTGTAGTGGACATCACTGCATTAAAAACAGACAGGATTCTGTAGTGACATCACTACATTAAAAACAGACAGGATTCTGTAGTGGACATCACTACATTAAAAACAGACAGGATTCTGTAGTGGACATCACTACATTAAAAACAGACAGGATTCTGTAGTGACATCACTGTATTAAAACAGACAGGATTCTGTAGTGGACATCACTGCATTAAAAACAGACAGGATTCTGTAGTGGACATCACTGTATTAAAAACAGACAGGATTCTGTAGTGGACATCACTACATTAAAAACAGACAGGATTCTGTAGTGACATCACTACATTAAAAACAGACAGGATTCTGTAGTGACATCACTGTATTAAAAACAGACAGGATTCTGTAGTGGACATCACTGTATTAAAAACAGACAGAATTCTGTAGTGGACATCACTGTATTAAAACAGACAGGATTCTGTAGTGACATCACTACATTAAAAACAGACAGGATTCTGTAGTGGACATCACTGCATTAAAAACTGACAGGATTCTGTAGTGGACATCACTGCTGTAAAAACAGACAGGATTCTGTAGTGGACATCACTGTATTAAAAACAGACAGGATTCTGTAGTGACATCACTGTATTAAAAACAGACAGGATTCTGTAGTGGACATCACTGTATTAAAAACAGACAGGATTCTGTAGTGACATCACTGCATTAAAAACAGACAGGATTCTGTAGTGGACATCACTGCATTAAAAACAGACAGGATTCTGTAGTGGACATCACTGCATTAAAAACAGACAGGATTCTGTAGTGACATCACTACATTAAAAACAGACAGGATTCTGTAGTGGACATCACTACATTAAAAACAGACAGGATTCTGTAGTGACATCACTGCATTAAAAACAGACAGGATTCTGTAGTGACATCACTGTATTAAAAACAGACAGGATTCTGTAGTGACATCACTGCATTAAAAACAGACAGGATTCTGTAGTGGACATCACTGTATTAAAAACAGACAGGATTCTGTAGTGACATCACTGCATTAAAGACAGACAGGATTCTGTAGTGACATCACTACATTAAAAACAGACAGGATTCTGTAGTGGACATCACTGTATTAAAAACAGACAGGATACTGTAGTGACATCACTACATTAAAAACAGACAGGATTCTGTAGTGACATCACTGCATTAAAAACAGACAGGATACTGTAGTGACATCACTACATTAAAAACAGACAGGATACTGTAGTGGACATCACTGCATTAAAAACAGACAGGATTCTGTAGTGGACATCACTACATTAAAAACAGACAGGATTCTGTAGTGGACATCACTACATTAAAAACAGACAGGATTCTGTAGTGACATCACTACATTAAAAACAGACAGGATTCTGTAGTGGACATCACTGCATTAAAAACAGACAGGATTCTGTAGTGGACATCACTGTATTAAAAACAGACAGGATTCTGTAGTGACATCACTGCATTAAAGACAGACAGGATTCTGTAGTGACATCACTACATTAAAAACAGACAGGATTCTGTAGTGGACATCACTGTATTAAAAACAGACAGGATTCTGTAGTGGACATCACTGTATTAAAAACAGACAGGATTCTGTAGTGGACATCACTGTATTTAAAACAGACAGGATTCTGTAGTGGACATCACTGCATTAAAAACAGACAGGATTCTGTAGTGGACATCACTGCTGTAAAAACAGACAGGATTCTGTAGTGGACATCACTACATTAAAAACAGACAGGATTCTGTAGTGACATCACTGTATTAAAAACAGACAGGATTCTGTAGTGGACATCACTGCATTAAAAACAGACAGGATTCTGTAGTGGACATCACTGTATTAAAGACAGACAGGATTCTGTAGTGGACATCACTGCATTAAAAACAGACAGGATTCTGTAGTGGACATCACTGTATTAAAAACAGACAGGATTCTGTAGTGGACATCACTGCATTAAAAACAGACAGGATTCTGTAGTGGACATCACTGTATTAAAAACAGACAGGATTCTGTAGTGACATCACTGCATTAAAAACAGACAGGATACTGTAGTGGACATCACTGCATTAAAAACAGACAGGATTCTGTAGTGGACATCACTGCATTAAAAACAGACAGGATTCTGTAGTGACATCACTGTATTAAAAACAGACAGGATTCTGTAGTGGACATCACTGTATTAAAAACAGACAGGATTCTGTAGTGGACATCACTGTATTAAAAACAGACAGGATTCTGTAGTGGACATCACTGCATTAAAAACAGACAGGATTCTGTAGTGACATCACTACATTAAAAACAGACAGGATTCTGTAGTGGACATCACTGTATTAAAAACAGACAGGATTCTGTAGTGGACATCACTGCATTAAAAACAGACAGGATTCTGTAGTGACATCACTACATTAAAAACAGACAGGATTCTGTAGTGGACATCACTACATTAAAAACAGACAGGATTCTGTAGTGGACATCACTACATTAAAAACAGACAGGATTCTGTAGTGACATCACTGTATTAAAACAGACAGGATTCTGTAGTGGACATCACTGCATTAAAAACAGACAGGATTCTGTAGTGGACATCACTGTATTAAAAACAGACAGGATTCTGTAGTGGACATCACTACATTAAAAACAGACAGGATTCTGTAGTGACATCACTACATTAAAAACAGACAGGATTCTGTAGTGACATCACTGTATTAAAAACAGACAGGATTCTGTAGTGGACATCACTGTATTAAAAACAGACAGAATTCTGTAGTGGACATCACTGTATTAAAACAGACAGGATTCTGTAGTGACATCACTACATTAAAAACAGACAGGATTCTGTAGTGGACATCACTGCATTAAAAACAGACAGGATTCTGTAGTGGACATCACTGCTGTAAAAACAGACAGGATTCTGTAGTGGACATCACTGTATTAAAAACAGACAGGATTCTGTAGTGACATCACTGTATTAAAAACAGACAGGATTCTGTAGTGGACATCACTGTATTAAAAACAGACAGGATTCTGTAGTGACATCACTGCATTAAAAACAGACAGGATTCTGTAGTGGACATCACTGCATTAAAAACAGACAGGATTCTGTAGTGGACATCACTGCATTAAAAACAGACAGGATTCTGTAGTGACATCACTACATTAAAAACAGACAGGATTCTGTAGTGGACATCACTACATTAAAAACAGACAGGATTCTGTAGTGACATCACTGCATTAAAAACAGACAGGATTCTGTAGTGACATCACTGTATTAAAAACAGACAGGATTCTGTAGTGACATCACTGCATTAAAAAGAGACAGGATTCTGTAGTGGACATCACTGTATTAAAAACAGACAGGATACTGTAGTGACATCACTGCATTAAAAACAGACAGGATTCTGTAGTGACATCACTGCATTAAAAACAGACAGGATACTGTAGTGACATCACTGCATTAAAAACAGACAGGATTCTGTAGTGGACATCACTGTATTAAAAACAGACAGGATTCTGTAGTGGACATCACTGTATTAAAAACAGACAGGATACTGTAGTGACATCACTACATTAAAAACAGACAGGATTCTGTAGTGACATCACTGCATTAAAAACAGACAGGATACTGTAGTGACATCACTACATTAAAAACAGACAGGATACTGTAGTGGACATCACTGCATTAAAAACAGACAGGATTCTGTAGTGGACATCACTACATTAAAAACAGACAGGATTCTGTAGTGGACATCACTACATTAAAAACAGACAGGATTCTGTAGTGACATCACTACATTAAAAACAGACAGGATTCTGTAGTGGACATCACTGTATTAAAAACAGACAGGATTCTGTAGTGACATCACTACATTAAAAACAGACAGGATTCTGTAGTGGACATCACTGCATTAAAAACAGACAGGATTCTGTAGTGACATCACTGCATTAAAAACAGACAGGATTCTGTAGTGGACATCACTGCATTAAAAACAGACAGGATTCTGTAGTGGACATCACTGTATTAAAAACAGACAGGACTCTGTAGTGGACATCACTGCATTAAAAACAGACAGGATTCTGTAGTGGACATCACTGCATTAAAAACAGACAGGATTCTGTAGTGACATCACTGCATTAAAAACAGACAGGATTCTGTAGTGACATCACTGCATTAAAAACAGACAGGATTCTGTAGTGACATCACTGCATTAAAGACAGACAGGATTCTGTAGTGACATCACTACATTAAAAACAGACAGGATTCTGTAGTGGACATCACTGTATTAAAAACAGACAGGATTCTGTAGTGACATCACTGCATTAAAAACAGACAGGATTCTGTAGTGGACATCACTGTATTTAAAACAGACAGGATTCTGCAGTGGACATCACTACATTAAAAACAGACAGGGTTTTGTAGTGGACATCACTGTATGTGGGGGGGGGGGGGGATGTTTGGAGCATTATGAAACATAAAATAGGACAAAGGAGACCCTGAACTCTGGAGCAGCTGAAATCCTACATCAGAAAAAATAGAAACATTCCACTTTAAAATGACGTCAGCTGGTCTCCTCAGTTCCCAAACACTGACAGAGTTGTAAACATGACCCTGTCCAACTTTATGGAAATGTGTTGCTGGCATGAAATTCTAAATGAGGATAGAATTTTCAAAAATAATTATATTTCAAATGTTGTCTTTGTGCTATTTTCAATGAAATGTGGAGTTTCAATGATTTGCAAAACATTGCATAGTTTTTATTTACATTTTATACAGCAGCCCAACGTTTTTGGAAACAGGGTTTATTTTATTACTGTAATACAATAATTCTATCCTTTGACTGTCAATTCAAGCCAGCAATGCTGTTTAGCTCACAGCCTTTTGTAAGGTAGGTACAGGTTATGTCCCATCTTCAGCCATATTTTGCCTCCTTGATGCCTTTGACACAGCTATTTATACTACTCTTATCTATTCACTCATTCTATGAGCCAGGAACCCAAACCAAACCATTTACTGTTCAAACATTTATTTCAATATGACTTTCATTCACCTTTTCAGTCACATTCATGGTCATTTGACTTATCCCCATATTTCCAACTCATTCTCCATCAAGTACATCTTCATGCAAATTGAAGGCAACGATTACATTTAGCTCACAGTCCTTAGTAAAGCAATGCAATTCATCTCCCACTCCACGCCATATATTGGAAATCAACTGATAGTAGATTTTCAAAGGTATATTTAGTAATGATTGTAGGGAGACAAAGCCCTAGATGATAGCTGATATCAGCCACCATGACCATCTGTTACTAAAAAGAAAACTGTAGGAAATGAACTTAAATTATCAAATGAATGACTGTTGCAGTAAAGATCGAAATCATAGTAATAAATACCAAAATGAATAAACAGACAGGTTAAGAACAAACTCAATGTAATTAAAAAAATAATCTGGAAATGGTCAAACTAATCATCAAAAACTACATTTTGTGAGTCATTATTTTCTCTGTCAGTAATTCAGTTGAGATGCTAAATGATGGAGGCATCGACCACCATCTGAGCTGAGTCTGTCTGTTTTTATTTCTATTTCACATCCTTCATCCCTTCCACACTTTTACAACAATTCATAGTTTTTTCAACTTTTATATAATCATTTATTCTTTAGAAACCCCGATCAAACATGCTGATGTTAAACACATTTGATACAATAAGTTTAACATTTAGTGCCAATAACACACATGTATGTGTATATATATATATATATATATATATATATATATATATATATATACACACACACAATAACATTAGTTGCTTCCCCAGTTTTCAAGCTACTCATACTGCCAACAGTTTAGCTTAATGTCAGGTTTTCAGATTAAAGTATTCCACAGCGTTTACACAAACTTTACTGTTATTGTTCATCTTCTAATGCAGTCTGACACCAGCTCCTCATCCAGCCTTCAAACCCCTTATTTGTTCAGAAATTGCCTTCTCTGGTTATGGTTGATACATCAAACAGTGCTTTATATTGTCATTTTTAATGATTACCGCTGCCTTTAGGGGCCATTATGGTTATATTGGACCTTTGTTTTTTTTGCAGTGTGTTATGTTCTCGTGCCGTTTGACTTTGGATTTGAGTTTTTTTCCTTATTTTGTTGCAGGCGTGGCTCCAGGATTTCAAAGTAATTTTGGATGGACCATTTAATGACAAGTTAATCCTGTTTTCCTTCCTTTAATGATTTCCAGTTACTGTAGTCTTACTAAAACAGAAATTACTCACATCATTCTCTGGAAGGCGACAAGCATATCTGGTTCATTATGACACTTATTAAATCATATTCTAAAGCTTTCAAATGTTTGATGCACAGATATTTTATTACTTACCATGATAGTTTGTATTCATTACAAGCGACTCACATGGGTGTATTGTTCAAATCCTGTGAAAATGAGACAAGTACACAAACTAGCATGTTTATTTTTTTGCTATGGATTGTGTAGATCAATACATCGATCCATTTTAATTCTATTTAAGGAAATTACCTTCTTGTTTGGATTATCTGGTTGCATTATTATATCTTGAACTTATAAGGTACGCTACACTGACATTTAACAAGCGTAGTGCATTATAGTCTATTTCTAGATGATACGAGGAAGTGAGGCAGGGATTTTCAGCTCTACCTCCCATCTTGCCAACACTACTTCCAGGGTTCTTCTACTCTCAATAAGAAATGTATTATGTAGCCCTGAAGTGAAGAGACTTGATGTGACTCTAACCACTGATACAAATATTCTAAACAGCTGGAAACTGACGGGATTCTGGAGACTTTGTACTGCTTGTGAACCACAGGTTGTTCTTTATTTAGCTGTAGTCAACAATATTGGAATGATTCTCCAGCAGGCCTATCTGCAGACTAAGGGAGAAGCTACAACACACGCCTTCTACATGACCCATCTTGGAAATGGTGAGGTGCCAAAATGTCCTGTTTAGGGTTGGTAAAGGTCTCGGGGGGGGGGGGTGCCCTGTAGAACTCTATGAGACAGCAGCCGGACCTTTCTCCAGATCACTTACGCAGCTGAACAACCTCCCCATTGTGACGTGCCTGGGCCTAACTAAAATGGCCTGTTGTGATTGGTCCATAGTTCACACATAAGAGTACCCTACTGAATGTTGTCTATTACTCTTTAAGACAGGAAAACAAATGTTTTAGTCTTTATTGTGTATTTAAATGTTAATTAGATAACATTTAAAATAAAAATTTGATAAAATATCCAGCCCCCTGTGACCCTGCACTGGTTAGCAGTTAGAGGAAAATGAAATGAAATGTTCTCCCAGTCATTTAGGATGGGTCAGCTGTGGGCCAGCCCAGCAGGTCCACTCATAACACCCCGCCTGCTTCACTGGGTGTTTAAATATTCGATCGGTGTTCTGCTAATATAATATCCCCTCTCCTGGCTCTAATGTGTTCCTGGCTGGCCCTCAGTGATTACAGTGATGAGGAAAGGGGGGGGGGGATGCAGTGCAGTTTGAATAATAGATGTCTGTAAATGGAGAGCAGGGTCCAGTGGACTTTGGATGGCATTATTTTGGATGGGTGTGGGCCAGCAACACCTGCAGTCATGGAGCTTGCTCAGCGAGTTGCTCAGCGAGTTGCTCAGCGAGTTGCTCAGCGAGTTGCTCAGCGAGTTGCTCAGCGAGTTGCTCAGCGAGTTGCTCAGCGAGTTGCTCAGCGAGTTGCTCAGCGAGTTGCTCAGCGAGTTGCTCAGCGAGTTGAGGTGTATGACTGGTAAGGATGGACAGTCAAATGACCCTCTGAACTGAACCACGTCAACACATTCAGATTTGAAGAAAAGGGAAGGAAACATGCCTGTGTTGTTGCTCATAACAGAGATTTAAAGAAGTCTTTTACTGTAATCACATATTATTTAAAACTGCTCCCAGCAACTTAATAAACTAAAAATCTGATCGCATTAAGAAAAGCATCTATCAATAGAAATCCTGATATCAGCGAGGAGTGAAAGAAAATCTGTAATGTTTATTCAAATGAACTCTCACTGTTACCTTTCAGCAGGCAGTTTGGATTCATCAGTTGTTGTGTCTGCAGAAGCAGACCTGAAGCAGACCTGAAGTAGACCTGAAGCAGACCTGAAGCAGACCTGAAGCAGACCTGCCAACCTTGGGAAAATATTCTCAATAGTCTAATCATAACACTGAGTTCACATGCTTTTTACTACTCCCATAACTAGGTGACCAGATGTCCCGCTTTGTGCAGGACTGCACAGCATTTTTATCTCTTGTCCCCCGTCCCACATATTGAGACCAAGTCCCGCATTTTGATTCGTTCTAGCTTTGAAAAGTCAACAAGTCAGGACAGACGTTTTCTAAAATCAGGCTTTTATCCAATGGCTGTGAAGAAAGCTGGGAAGCCTATCATCATGGGGCGGGGTTTGTGTGTGGAGCTGTCAATCAAACTACACATGTGGTCAAGCACAGGTAAACCTGTCACCGTCTGTGATGCGTTAGCGGTGAAAAATGATGGAAAACTGCCACAAAGAGACGGAGATGCAGCTACTGGGAAAAAAACACTTAGAACTAAGCCTGTGGAGGTGATTCTCAAAGAGTGTCTACCTTTTAGTTAGTTAGTTATTTTAGTTATTTTATCATTTCACATGGGGGAGAATACGATGTGAAGCAACACGGTTCATGTGAGTCACAAGAAGAGATGTGGTGATCTATGAATGCATTCCTACTGAAACCTAAAGATGACTGTCAGACAGGTAACAGCAGCTGAAATAACCAGCGTTTACCACTCTGTAACTCTCCCAGTCATACAGACCAACAGACTGGTGCAGTAAGACAGCAGTAGCACCAGTCAGACTCAGAGATGGCAAAAATGTCATGCAGTCGCAGAAAAGCAGTGGTCATAGTTCCAGATGTCAGAGTTAAAAACACCAAAAACACACACACCATTTTCAGGTTTTGTTTTATCTAATGTTTTATTTGATGCCTACATTCTATTGAAATGCAGTCGTTTGATCTGGGATAGGAGGGTGAATAGAAAGACTTAATGTGAATAATGCTGCTGCTTTGCTTTAGTATACGGTTCTATTATCTTCAGTGTGTGGGTCGACATGACAAGTGTGAATAACTTTAATATTATGGTGTTTGGAGTCAATCAGTCATGTGTTAATGTCTGTTGTTGGAGAAAATACAGGTAGGATCAGACCTTGATCTAAATGTGTTACTTTTCTTTTTTGGATATACTATGGGCTCACCCTCACTTTTATATGCCCACATGATCTACACCTTTTTAAAACACTATATTTCAAAGAATAGATCCCTAAGTCAACAACCTGTCTGTTGTGTTTTATTGTGCTTAGTTTAGTCAGATTCACTGTTAAAATAAAAAAAAACTACTTTTAAAAGTTATTGGGATAGAAATATGAGTACAAGCAGACGATCACACAATACAATACGTACTGTGAAACTAAAATAATATGATAATCATATGTTCAAATTTGTAACATGCTAAAGACCTAACCTGTAACCTGCATAATGTATTGTGTTATATTGTATTTGTATTGTGTGTTTAGTTTTTAAGATAGGTGGACATTATATCAAATTTTAGGCTACTTCTCAGTATTGGTAATGTGTCCCACATTGACCCACACAAATGTACTCTTTGTCCCACATTTGGTTCGTTGGGATCTGGTCACTCTACCAATTCACTGCCATATCAGTGTATTCCACATACAGCATAAATCAGCTAAGAAGAAAACAATGCAAGCACATATTTTTGAGAGGAACTCTCAGTGAAAAGACATTTTAACAGCTGTCTATGGGTTTGTATGAACAATCTGACGTCAGCTCAGCGGAGGCTGAACCCCAGTTTAAGACCTGCTTCCTAAATATCTTGCACTGCACTGGTACAAGCACATGTGTATGATTATTAAAACTGATAACCATTACATTCAATTATTTATTTATTAACATGTAAATAATTTATTTTGTATATGGTAAGATAGGTTATTGTAAATTATGAATAAAACCCAATTTCCTGTTGAGGAATTCCATGTTATTCAATAATTAAATTACTGAATCAGTTTATTCAGGAAAACATCATTTAAAAAAAGCCTAATAACAAATGCACCCTATTCATTCAACTGAAAACCTATCAAAGAACGTAGAACTTTGTAACTAGTAGTTATTACCTGAAGCTCCTTGGTGGACAAAGCTTCTCTCATTACAAGTTACAAGTTTGGCTTGATTCTAATTCTGATTAAAGTCCTATATAAAGTCACATTTAACCATCTGCAACACATGGACAACGTTATTTTGTAAACTTGGCTGCATGGTGATCAAACATGCCAGCAGACATTACGCTAAAGTTATCAACATTAAATATGTTCCCGAGGTTGTCAGGTCTGCATTAAGTCAACTCAATTCACAATTTCAACTTTCCTCATCCAGCCCAGCAAAGGAGTTCAAAGCACCATACGAGACATCAGCCGAACAAAATGAGAAGATAAATCTGAATTCCATTTGCAATCAATCTGCAGTCTCTTAAAATGATTGACATGGGCTTCATGACAAAAGCATATGACCCCAGCACTACCATTACTGTCCTCCTGAAGCCTCAGGAAGAGAAACACCAGGAAAACAACAACTCTACTGGGCATTTTTCTGCAACACAACATCCTACATTTGGAGAATTCCTGCTCCAGTTTAAGCAGAATTAATAAGAGTGGTCAAAAACGCCTCATCTGTCAACGTTCAAATGTAATGGCTTCCTCCTTTGCTTCATGCCCAACCTTTCTACCAAGTTTCATCAAAACCGTTTGGCAGTTTATGCATAATAGACGGAAATACAAAGTGGTCGAAAAAAGCCCGGTAATGTTTAAGACAGTGAAAGACAATTGTTTAATGGGTTCTTCCCACATGCTCCAAGCCTCCCACAAAGTTTCATGAAAATCAAGTCAAGTAGTTTTAGTGTAATCCTGCTAACAAACCAACACTTTACCTGGCAGAGGTATTACTGTCTTATTCAGGAGGAAGATCACCTGGATCTATGAGCAAATAAAGTCCATTTTCTGTAGCGTGTTGTGTTTTAAGGTTGACATATTATTTTGACCTATATTAAATTAGCACAAGTCATATTAAGACGGACTACCGCGGTCAAATGGGGTGATGTGAGTCATAGATCACATCAGATATGTCCTCATCATGCTGTATGGTTACATGGAGACAGGGCGGTTCTCCCTGTGAAGCATGCAGCATCAACCCACCTCCACAAAATAGAAGCAGGGCAGCAGGCTGACACTGTCTTTGGTCAGGACCCGTTTCCCTCTCGCAGACATGGTCGGGCCTCCGATGATTGACTCTGATCCAAGATGTGGCGACTGCTGGGTGAGCTGAGAAGACGTCCTGTCGGGCTCAGGAGCGCTCCATGCCGCTGTGCGTCAGGATGCTGAGGAAACCGCTCTGTGTCCGGTCCGTGTCCGGTCCGTGTCCCAGCCCGGTTACCCAGAGCCACTGCTTTACCTATGCTGCTGAGAAGCCTTGGCTTTGGTTCTGTGCATGTCTATCGATGGGCTGTCAGGTAGCGAACAGAGGAACGCCGACAAAGGGCGGCGCAGGCGCACTGGGAAGAGGGGGAGTTGACAGTATACGTCTGACTGCTGATACTGACGTTGAATGGATCAGCAAAATTGCACAAACACAAATCTATAATGTTAATCAAGGCAGTATTTGCTTTGTGTTTGTTTGTTTGTTTGTGGTGGTCTGTAACCTCCCAGATGTCAGGAGCACTAACACATTACGGTACAGCCATGATGCTGGATGTCAGCTGGCAGTGAGACACGCTAATGATCCTTTCTGCAGTTTCAACTGTGTTCTGTTGGACCAGTGATATGACAGTGATAAAATGCCTGAAATAAGACATTCTGATTTTGACACAGTAGTTTTGTAGTCAGTGATGATCAAACAGCTCTAAAATGTTGCTAATCCTAGTTTCATGCATTAAGTTAAGAAACAGGAAAAAGTAATAAGTAGCTTACTAGTATCATATTTAAATGACCGAAACAGCTTGAAAAAATGCAATTCTTTCATTTAAAAACTAACTGTTGAAAAGATTCTTAACTTGTCAGAAACAAAATATTGTCTTGATTTAAGATATTCCCTTTATATGTAATATAATATCTAAATACATCCATATTTTTGAACGTGGAACATTCCTGACATCGTTTTGACACAATTATTTTTCACTACACAACAAGCCATTATATGTGTGATTGCTGCATGACAGTGATTAATAAAAGATCACATCTGGTGTAATGATTAACTTCTGGATTTTCCTCAAATGTAACAGAGATGAGACGTTTCCTCTGACTTCTAAAACAGAACAATTATTATTATTAAATACATTTTCAAACTGAAAATTGAAAATAATTCACACACAGAAACATCTGATGTTTTCAAGGTTTACTTTTCTCTCTGATCCTGGTCACAGTACCTGCTCTTCCACTGTCATCATCTTCATCACCTTCTCTCTTTCTTTTTCTCCTCTTGTCCGGTTTCACTTCCCTTCCTAACAGGTCAGGATATTTATAGGAAATGCTTCCACCTCTGCTAAATTAATCCTGCAATGAAAGTAAAAACAAATACGGGTAGCCTACCTCATTTCAACATGTTGTTCAACCCTTCACACAAACGGAACTGAAAGACAAGCATCGCAGCTTTAAGTTGAACCCGTCTTATATTGTATTGATGAATTAATTTTAGCTAACTTGTTAATCAACTAACATGAACGAGCTGACAGACAGCCACTGTTTAACATGTTTAACACGTTTAACATCCACATAGGAGCTATTTGTCAGATGATGTCTGGAGAAGAATGTGATTCAACTACCAGCAGTCATCTATGTGTCAGCTTCAGTAGATTCAGCTGTGTCCAGTTTGTTATTAACCCTTTGATGCATAAGCTACTCAAGCCCCTTCTAATACACAACATGTGTGACCCAAGTATTTAGGAAAAAAATACAGACATACCATAATAATACTTTTATTAAAATGATTATTTTAGCAGTAATTTGACCAAACAACAATGCATTAATATTTGAAATATGTTTATTTGTCACCTTGTCACACATGATAAACACATATCAGTGATAGTGAACTGTGTAGTGAAGTGTAGTGAAGTGTTCTGAACATGGTGATCTGTGGTGAATGTGACCCAATAAAAGAAAAGAAAACTGACTGAATAAAATCATATGGTGGCTGTGTTTTGTGTTTCTACCCCACATCTTCCTATTGCCTCAGTCATATGCTTTTGGAGGTGAGCGTGTCCTCCATGCTCCTCTGCACATGTGGCATGAGGAGCTCTTAGCCTAGCTCCTTGATGAGTAGCTGCCCTGCATTGGTCACATCACACCACCCATGTAGTCAGGGTGTTGTGCAGTGAAGCTGCTGTAGGTGTTGCACATTGTACCAGAGCACCATGGACCACCTGCGTGTTCTCCTTACATGAGGAGGTGAACCATCGGATCCATTGTGTCCACTCCTCCTTTTGTTTTGTTGTAGTACTGGATCACTTCTGGTCTCTTCTTCACACTGTTGTCATCCACTGCTTTGTCGTCATGGTGCTGAGGAGGACAACAGCCTTTCTCTTCTTCAGCACAGAGCTCATCATGGTCATGTTGTCATGGAATCCAGATTCTGAGCTGTACATCTTCCTCCATTTGGACGTCTTCATGACAGGTTTATGTCTGCTTTATTCTGGAGAAGAGTCCTACAATGGTTATAGGTTCTTCTCCAGGAGCTTCTCAGCCAGAGGGACACTGGTGGAGAAGTTGTCCTTTGTGATGTCGACCTATGATTAAAACAAACAAACAAAACAATATACTCAACATGGATTTCTCTACATTCTAACACCAAAATAAACTGAATGCATTATCTGTTGTATTGGATTGTATTTTATTCCATTCTACTCTTGTGCTTCTGACTAAACTACTTTCTCACAATGATAAAACATACACACTATGAAGGACTGGGATAAAAAAATGATCTTGTTATTGTACTGTAGTAGAAAGAGTTTATTAAAGAGTATTTTCACTCCTGTATTGTATAATCAATCACTTCTGTATTGTATGATCAATCACTTCAGTATTGTATAATCAATCACTTATGTATTGTATGATCAATCACTTCAGTATTGTATAATCAATCACTTATGTATTGTATAATCAATCAGTTCTGTTTTGTATAATCAATCACTTCTGTGTTGTATAATCAATCGCTTCTGTATTGTATGATCAATCACTTCAGTATTGTATAATCAATCACTTATGTATTGTATGATCAATCACTTCAGTATTGTATAATCAATCACTTATGTATTGTATAATCAATCAGTTCTGTTTTGTATAATCAATCACTTCTGTATTGTATGATCAATCACTTATGTATTGTATGATCAATCACTTCAGTATTGTATAATCAATCACTTATGTATTGTATAATCAATCAGTTCTGTTTTGTATAATCAATCACTTCTGTATTGTATAATCAATCACTTCTGTATTGTATGATCAATCACTTCAGTATTGTATAATCAATCACCTATGTATTATATAATCAATCAGCTCTGTTAGTATAATCAATCACTTCTGTATTGTATGAACAATCTCTTCTGTATTGTATAATCAATTACTTCTGTATTGTATAATCAATCACTTATGTATTGTATGAACAGTCACTTCTGTATTGTATAATCAATCAGTTCTGTATTGTATGATCAATCTCTTCTGTATTGTATGATCAATCTCTTCTGTATTGTATAATCAATCACTTATGTATTGTATGAACAATCTCTTCTGTATTGTATGATCAATCTCTTCTGTATTGTATAATCAATCACTTATGTATTGTATGAACAATCTCTTCTGTATTGTATGATCAATCTCTTCTGTATTGTATAATCAATCAGTTCTGTATTGTATAATCAATCTCTTCTGTATTGTATAATTAATCTCTTCTGTATTGTATGATCAATCTCTTCTGTATTGTATAATCAATCTCTTCTGTATTGTATAATCAATCAGTTCTGTATTGTATCATCACCTGTCTGTCTGGTTCTGTGTTCTGTAAGGTTCCTCTGAACCTCCTCTCCTGACTCTCCCTCTATAGACCGTTCCATCTATCACATAAGGGACCCTCACATCACATCCAGAAGGTTTTGATCCCGTATTTAAGGCTGAAGGCTTGCTGGTCATGTATTGTATTGTATTATAAGAACTTGCTCCTCCCCCAGAATGACACAAGCTGCTCTTCTCTGGTGACACAGTCACTGGGTATAAACCTTCTTCTGCTATTGGCCAGGAAACAGTCCCACATGTATCTGAAGGCCACCATGTGGTCTGTTTCCAGTCTCCAAGCCCTGGTCCTCTTGTCATCAAACCGTAAGAAGCTGCAGATATCCTCATACCTCCAGAGCCTGATGGCAGCCTTGCACTCTGGATCCAGCAGATCCAGAATCAGCTCCCACAAGGACACCTCCCAGCTCTTGTCTCCTCCTGCAAGGAGGGTCAAACCAATGAAGGCCATGAATTCCGTTTTGTCGAGGCTTTTCCTCTCTTTCCTTTTGCTGCTGATGCTCCTCGTCCCTCTAAGTTGGTGCTTAATTAATTAAGTTTATTACTTAACATTAATAATGTTAAGTAATAAACTTAATTAATTAACCTTATTACTACTAATCATTTAATAAACTTCACCTTCAATTATGTCACATTTGAACTCTTCCTTAGCGCTGGTGGGAATCACAATGATCACAAAGCCTGAGAGTGTCTGCTACAGAGAGATACTACAGGTGGTAAGAATGCTTGGTGAATGAAGTTGTATTTTTGCAGTCATCTCTTCTGTTATCCTATCTTATTCCTTTCAAATGTAATAGAATACTTTCAAATGTAATAGGATACTTTCAAATGTAATAGGATACAAGAAGACGGCAGCAGCTTCAGAACAAACCAGCATCCATGGTGGATCATCCTGACCTCAAACCTGTGTTTGAATGTGTTCTGTTAAACTTCATAAACACAACATTTATATGTCTTCAACAACTTTACGTTATCACCATTCTCGCATCACAGTGACCGACAAAACCACCCTGGGTCAAAGGAAACTCTTACCATACAAAACAGTGTACAGGAGAAAGACAACCTCCAAATCTTTTTTTTTTGTAAAAATCATAAAATAATATATTTTTTAAACATTTTCAAAACCAAAGACACAAACAAAACAAAGTCATCCAGTGACCATTAACAAAAACAGTTCTGTGAGCATTCACAGTGAATTTCAAATGTTTTCAATGCTTTCAATACATTGTGTAAGCAAAGCATTTAATGCAGATTCCACAGTCCTTCACTTTGTGCCTTCAAAAGCAATGATCCCTGTTTTGTAAGACAGTCAGCAAGCTGAGCTTTTGTGTCTGACCACAGTGCCTCTGGTTTTCTTGTTTTGTATGAGTTCTTTAATGCTGCTTATCTCCAACCTAAATCTTCTCTCTGTCACCTGTTCTGTTGACTTAAGGACATCAAACAGAGAGTGATTGTCAGTCCCACAAATCAACAGAGGAGTATTGAGTTCAGCATTACCAGTGGTGAGCTCAGAAAAGAGGGTCATCAGAAAGATGGCGTTGTCTATTCCATCTGACATGGCAAGAGTTTCTCCTGCAAGGGTGCTGCGTAGCACACGTCTAATTCTCTTGGAATGCCAATAGAGAGGAGAAAACCTCCCTCTCTCTCCCATATGAGCAGTCAAAGTTTCCTCCTGAGCTCCTCCATCAGGAAGATTTCCAAGGGAAGCATCACTAAAAACAAAACAGGTCAAAGCATCGTTTCTTAAACACCAAGACTTGAGGGTCACTTTTTCTGACTTTAAGCTTACGGAGGACTTTATTCACTTCATGAAGAGACTGTACCGTAGCATTTTTCAAACTGGATGCTAAAATACAAGTGTCAAACATAACATCTGGTCTTGTCTGCTTCGCAACCCATAGGATTTGTACTATTCTTGATCGAAGTGGCTCTTTTTCAGTGTCTTTAAGGGGGGCATCCATCTGTATGACATGCGCTGCTTGCATGTGAAGTGGCTGTAGATTATCAATGTAACCGTGCTGAACCTGAAATACACCATCAACAGTGGCAAAATCCACGCCTACATAGCAGAAATATTTGGAAGGCAGACTTCAGTAGTGGAATCACAGGAACCTTAAACTGCTCATGTATCCAATAAAAGACTGCTGGATCCACCTGCGACAGTTTTCCACCTGTGTGTAGAATGATTTCTCTCACTTTGTTATACCAGGACAGTGATGCATCTGCAAGACCACATACACATTTCTGAAGTTTTCATTGAACACTTTCACTGCCTGCCACTGGAAGGGAGCTGATGTAAACATCTCTGGACAAAAAACACATCCATAGAGATTCTGAGGCGTAGGTTGGAGAATCTTTCTGTAACTCTTGACTATCGAGCTCTTCAGAACCTCAAAATACTCTTAGGAGTTTCTTTGAGACTACAGACCATCTGGTGGTGACACATTTCTGACCTATCTCTTCAACTACCTCAAAAACATGATTATTGTACCAGTTCTTCATGTCTTCCATTTTAGCTGGGTCAGATGAGATGTCTTTTGTAATTAGCACATCAGCATCCCTGTTCTCTGGTTCAGTGTCAACATTATCAACACGTGACGTATGAGCTGACTCCTTTTGCCCTTCACTGCCATCAGGTTCAATATGTTGCAGATTATACCAGTTTTTATTCTTTCCTGTGGCTTTATGTTGAGCACCATCATCTCTGTTCATCATGTCACAGTCTGTCCTGCTCTCTACTTTGTAAAGGAGACAGGGTTAGCAGAAGCAGTGTGCCCTGTTCAACCTCCCCATCACTGATGCTGTCCTGTTCACTATCAGTGATATCAGCTGCATTGTTTGAGATGTTTTTCTCACTTTCTGCCCTTCTGTTAGAATCCTTTTGTTCAGTGCTTATCCTCGTTCTTATCCTCACTAAGCCTATGTGGTGCACTCTAACAAGAATCCCACCATGTCTCACAAATACAACAGCTCCATCCTGGTTCCTTCCATTCTGTACAGTCTGCTCGTTTGTCGTTGACTTTGTCTCCTCTCTGAACAGTGGTACCCTCTAAAGCAGCTAACTTATCACCCAATACAGAGGGAAGATTAGGATTCTGTCCATGTCTTCTTGGCCATAAGGACCCAGTGTAGAGCAGTGTGCCAGTCACACCCATTTTCCTTTTTCACCTTCTGGATGATTTCAGTGAGTGTCTGGTTGTGTCTCTCCAGTGGCCCATTGCTCCTGGAGCTGTATCCTGCTGTGGTTCTCCTCAGGTTTTCTGCCATGTCTCTGATCTCCTCATTATTGAGTCCATGTGTGGATGAAGGAGCTGACAATTTCAGAAGACTTTTTTGTTGTCACAGTGTTTCCTGCACTGAAACGTGTGACATGATGGATGATATGTAGATACCATATGCCTTGTTGTAGGTCCACTGCTACTGTTTCATTAAAGCCACAGGCAAACCCACAGCAGGCCTCGGCTTTGTCTTGCTGTACTTCCGGCATATGTCACAATCATTTACCATTTGTTGCAAGATAGTTATGTATTCTTTGTCCTTATTTCCTATTTATTACATTTATTACATGAAGCTTCAGAAGAACTTTCCTTGTCTCATCTGAGGGCATATTTTCAGTGACTGTAAGGACGGCGTCTTCAGTCCGACTCTCTTCTGTATTTTTGTATCTGATGTCTACACAGTAGTGGCCAGAGCTGTTTGAACATCACAGCTATGTCATTGTTCATGTCCAAATCAGTTCCTGCCCTTTTCAATGATGTTTTGCTTAGCAGTGGTGGGATATCAACTTGGACTACTTCAATCTCAACCTTACATTTGGTTTGTCCTGTTTAAGCTGATAGTTTCCCTTTTATACCACATTTCCATCTCGAAACTGAAATGGTCTGCAACTGGGGGTTTCTGTTTGCAGTCACTGGTTTCCTTGATCTTGGCTGAGCTCCTCAACATACTTTTCTAACCATTTCTCCCCACATACTGTTGGAATACAAGCAGTGTCAATAATAGCTGACCCAGAGCTTCAGCCAGGAGGATCTCAGAGTCAGACATGGTGGCTTCAGTGTGACGTTTACATTCCTCAACATGTGGGTTAGGGTTAGGGTTACACAGGTGGGTAATATTTTACACTTGGTATAGATGTATATTAATGTAATTTTTTCAAGACCAGCTGCTCTTTTGGTTGACTGATTAATTATTTTTGTCTGCTTTAGAGAGTACTTACCACTGTGTAGGAAATGTTACATTTCTTAAATCATTACACGTGAGATTACATTACACAAGACTGGTGAGCTTCTACACTTAATTTTTTGTGGTATTGTGAGCTGAGTTGCAGTTGAGTAAACACCAAGTTTCTTCATAGCTCAGTATATTTCTGTGTACTGTCACAAATTCAAGAATACCAACTGTAAAAGGCTTTGTAGCTTTGTAACACATACACTGGCATTATAACACAATATTAGACTGCAAAAGTGCTTTAAACAAGTTTTTTTCCCAGAACTCTCTATATTTCTTTGAAAGTGCAAAGATTAAAGTAAAACCAGTATAACTGGTAACTAGAAACTCTTTACTAAATGCCATAATTAAACATGGCAACACATAATAAGCCTAGACTACTAAAGTGCTTTAAGCATGAATGAGTCACAAGTCTCAAATCTGTAGAACAAGTAACTGAATATCAGTCCATAAAACATGTTCAAATAAACATGTTGTGTCTGATATTGTTTTAAATAGCTACTGCTGAGTTGATTCAAAACTTACAAATACTTTATTTGTAGGATAACTAACGTTGCTGAAACCATTATTTTGAAGAGTATCTCATGAATAGATAAGAAGCAGGATATCTGTTGTTGTTCGCAAGAATAAACATACTGTATATCTAAACAGAGGAGAGGGGTCTGTTTTTTCAGTGGTCAATCACCTTGTGAGGCCTGGACCTTCCTATGAACCCATCAGAATCTGCCTTCAAAAGACAACTATACTCCTCCCCCCTTTAGGACCAAACCTCCCCTCTTACCTGATAATTGATGATTGACTGATGATGATTACCTGTGATGAAAAATATTGAACAGCTGAACCATAAAATGAAACACTCACACACACCTGACTGTCTCTCTATTTCCAGTATATGTATGAGACTCTTTGTCCACCATGGTACCACAGTGCCATCTACAGCTTCAGGAGAAGAACTGATGGTATCTGAGTCACTGCTCAAATAAATAGTTATATAATCACCAGCTATAAAACCTAATTATTCTTGTTAATAACTTATCACTGTAACCAAGCAGCTGTTAGTCCTAGCTATATGCTGTAGTATTGGGAAGTATCAATAGCTCAAATGATGACATATTTTCCCTCCCATTAAGATTCAGACTCTTGTTTAGATATGTAAGTAAATGTTTCTCAATATAAAACCTATCAATGACTCTTACATCGTCTGCTATGTTGTTTATGGGCCATGATTAAGATTGATGTTCATTAAAAAAATGAACTCAGGAAAAGGAGAATATTATTAATATATAATATTTTACAACTGTTTCAGGACTTTTAAGTCCTCTAATGTACTGAAAGGGATTAAAAAAACAAAATACTTCACAGAATGTAATAATGCATCAAAATCAATGGTATTGCTAATCATTGACATATCCCACACTGTATTATTTACAAAAACATAAACAGACTGTACTTGTATAGCACCTTTCTGGTCTGACTGACCACTCAAAGCTTTACAACATCTTGACCAATGACACTTTGACATGTAGACTGCACGGCTGGGAATTGAACCACCGACCTTCTGATAAGTGGGCAACCACTGAACAACAGCTGGCCCAGAATCCACGCAGCATTTAGTTTAAGTTTAGTTTAGTAACATATAGACAGTTTTTTGTATTTAAAAAAACAGGGGCATTATCCAAAGACACTGGCATTCAAAGGGTTAAAAATTCAGAAAAGAAATGGATATTTGATAGTTATGATCAGGACTGATGTTGGTTAAAAAAAATGAACAAAATAAAAGTGGAAAATAATTTTAATATTTGACATTTTAGAGCAATTTAAAGATGCAGACATTTATGTCCTCAAAGAAGATATATGTTACCCATCTGAAGTAAGACCCAAGGGTTAAATTTAGTCTTCTGTGACCTGTGACCTGAAGCGCATCAATGTGTTCGAACAAAACAACATCATTATTCAAGGAAGCTGTCAGAACAGGAGGACTGGATTGTGCCACTGGCTTGGACAACAGTTTATGAGCTGGATGGGATTCAGTGAAGCCACAGGAAAAACAAAGCTCCTGCCAGTAACCCAGTCTGATGTTCAGGTTTAAGATCTGTCTTCACTGCTTTGGTATTCATGTCTGCCCTTGGAAGGCATCAGGCTAAATGCAAAATAAACCTAGTGTGGACCTGACCTGAGACGTCTACTTATGTTTCCAACAGTGAATTTTCCTGTTTAATAATTTACCACTCTTGGTTATATTAATAATAACCAAAACAATCAAGGGACACCAAAAAAATAAAGGGACACCACCTCCATATATCATGGAAGTGGCTTTAACTTTGCATCTAAAAGTGAAAATCCACCACATTTATTGTTGAGCCAAGCTAAGAGACTCCATGGGATCCAGACGGAGAGCAGACTCCCTCCCCACAGGGAGGTCGACTGCAAATTAAGTATGCAGAAGACCTTTTGAAAATGTCTTCAGTGGTGCTATCTGTCTATGGAGGGGCGCCATCTGAGGTGAGGAGATTTTGTCCTGGAATGTTCTCCAAGAATCTTGTAAATATGCTATATGGTCATGTTTAATGTTAATTTATTGAACAACATAAGAGTGACTTTTCATTCAAGAAGCACATTTGCTATACATGTTGTGTGAATGTTAGTGAAAACATATATACTTCACTTTAGGTGTTATTATATATTGTAGTCAATTCTGGTGAGTGTGTATTTTCTCCATGTATTGTGTTCCTATGTGATTGGTTTGCCATGGTGGTTTTATTAGTGTGAACCCCACTGGGTCATTATTGTGACCATTATTATACCATTAGGTCACTATAGAGAAATAACTACAGGGACATATGAGTGTCTGTTGGGGTAACAAGCTTTCTGTTGCTGAACCTGCGATGAACTGGCTCAGTTTCTCGTACCATTACTGAGCTTTATTCCTTTTTCTTTTTCCTTTGGAATCCGTTTAATTTCAGCTCTGTGTGGCACACTTTGTTGAACACTGTTATTCCTTATACAGCAATTGATGATAGATGGTGATTTCAGTGACACACACACATTAAACATAGACTAGAAGTTTTAGGTAGGAAAGTGCACATCACTTTTACCAAAGGATGAGTAGACTGGACATTTAATACCGATGAAGAAGAAATAGATGCAATGAAATGTAGTAAGCACCGTGTTAACATTTTGAGCCAGTCCCTCAAACCACACCACACCACCACAGAGTAGGTGGCATAGAGGTCACACTCACTTGAAGCACACACAAAATTATTAGTAGACAGGGCGGCGTCATGGCAAGTGCACAGGGAATCGCACCAATTAATGTAATTGTACAACTCCATCCTGAATGTTACATCATCATACATGAATTGATGTTGAAGAGGAATAAAAAGACTAAAGGCAAATGGCCATGTGAAGGCTCATTCCTGACTGCAGACTGTCTCATTGTGAACGAGTATCTTGAGCAGAAAGAAAAGAAACAATCAAAGAAGAAAACGACAAAGTGAGGCTGATGAAATTGTGTTGGAATGGTTTCAAGAGAAGGAAACAGAGAAAGCAATGGAAAGAGAGGCTTCTGAAAAATGTAAAAAGATGGAGGAACAGCTTAAACAAAGAAAAAATGTATTGCTCATAATGTCAACCTCATAGGAGGAACACAGACAGGAAGCAGACTCTCCACAGCCCAGAGAAAGGGGAGTAGCCACACTCAGGCCGGCCCCGCCCTCTTTTTCATCAGCCTATAAGGCATCTATCCAATAATCCAAGCGCAAACCATTCTGACAGCACCATCTGCTGGAGATACAACAGGATTACATGCCCAATCATCAGGAGTGCAAATGGGGCATACAGAAGGACAGATAAATCCTAATGCAGGGTGGCAAGCGATGCAAGGGAGGCCAACAGCTGTGACAACTATCGCTATACAAGTTAAAACAAACACTAATCTATTCTTGTCTGATTTGATCCCACAGAGATATCCCAGCAGCAGTGACTCACAGCCCATCACAGCTTTGTGACTCACATCATGTTATGCAAACGTCTGAAACGTATCATAAAACACCTTGAGGTGGAGTGCATGCTTTGACCACCAGGATGTCATCCCATGAGTCTGACAGTTCATCTGGAGGAGAACATACTCTGGATCAGTGGGATGCCACACCCACTGAGCAGGCCTTATTTCTGCATATGCTGATTGCTGCGCTACCTCCAACAGTACAGGATCAGCTGAGTAATGTGTGTGGACTGATTCAAAAGCCATAGCTGAGCATCAGACATATATTATCCATTATGCCGCAAAATACCAGAAAATCAGAAAAAAGAAAAAGAAAGACAGAGAGGATTTAAGCACTCAGCCCATAAGAACTCAGAAAAAAAAATATTAAGCTGAAAAAGGAGGATGTAAAAAAATCAACCCCCTTATTGTGCAGCCAACAGTGCCACCACAGCAGCCATTGCAGTCTTGTGAACAGTAATAGAACAGTGAATATTCCCAGTCTGGACAGAACCAGCCAGTGCATGTGGTGCAGGTGTAACTACCATGCAGCCACGGATATGCCCCCCCCTCGATGTCCTGGATTCAGGAGACATCCCAGTGGAAGGACATAGCACTGCATCAGGCACAGTGCAACATGTGTCTCTAATGGGCTCCTGATAGCATGAGCAAACAGAACTGGGTGCCACGGTCCACCGAGGCTTTACAGCTGATCCACACATTCTTGTGTCGCCAGATGGATATATGCAGCGCATTTCCATGGTGGTGCATGTTCCTGCTGTTGCTATAAGAGTTCACAATGAAAGAAAGATTGCAAGAAAACTTAATGAGTTTACTTTTGATGATGAAAATAGAGTTGAGATGAGGAAAATACTAAAAGATCTAAAAGAACTGTCTGGCCAAAGCAGCACATGCATAGGAACTTATGGAGGGTGTTTGGAGTGTTTGTGGATTAAACATCCTACGGAG
Source organism: Chaunax sp. Z400 (assembly GCA_037577475.1). Classification (NCBI taxonomy): domain Eukaryota; kingdom Metazoa; phylum Chordata; class Actinopteri; order Lophiiformes; family Chaunacidae; genus Chaunax; species Chaunax sp. Z400. Next base: position 21,237,123 of record CM075206.1, on the reverse strand, counting down.
ACGGGGTTGGTGAAATCTGCAGGAAACCTCCCCCTCCCACTGCAACATCAATATTCATTGACTCATGAGTAAACTGAAGTAATAAGAGAAACTATTATGGGGTTGGAACAATCATCGAGTCCCTGTAATACACCCATCTAACCAGATTTGTTCACCAATAGGACACATACCACCACCTGATGGACGATTTAGACACATAGTTATTGATTAGACTGACATGTTAAACCAATCAGTAAGAAGCAGTATGTGGTAATAGATAGGTTTAGCAGAGGGTGGAGGCAGGAACAACAGCAAAACCCATGCTATCTCGGTGGTGAATTTTCCTTCCCTGAAGTGATCCCAAGATTTGGGATTCCAGATGTCACAGCTCTGCCATGACTCACATCGTGTCGACTGACCTGCTCCCTGGATACCCACATCCCAGTAAGCGGCTTTACAGCCCCTCCCGTGCCAAGAGAGAAGCTATGGATTCAGATTCTCTAGTGGCTGTTATTACCGAGCTACAAAACCTCCACAACACTTACCCTCCAGTCTGGATCAGAGAGGGGGATGGATGGAAGACGGCTTTTAATAAATACCCTGCCTGAACGTTTTGAGGACTTGGTCATGCCCTTTGGTTTAACCAATGCCCTGGCCATTTTTCAGGCCCTTGTGAATGACGTTCTCCATGATATGCTAAACCACTTAATTTTTGTGTACCTTGACGATATTTAGATTTTTTATTTTAATATTTTCGTTAGTTCTTAGGCGTTTTGTAGAAAACAAGCTTTTTATGATGGCCTCCATCAGCTACCTAGGCTTTATCAATGACAAAGGACAAATCAAAGCGGACCCTCTACGATCCAAGCAGTGGCAGATTGGGAGAAGCCCACCTCGTGGAAACATCTCCAACGTTTCTCCTCCCTCAAAAAAAACTGTTCTCTACAGCCCAAGCCCTCTCGCACCCTCTCTCACCCTCTCTCACCCTCTCTCCCACCACTTTCATAGTGAAAGTGGATGTCTCTGAGAGCTTCAGTGTCTCACCTGGCTGCCAATAGAGGACTGAAGCTCTTCAGCGACCAGGTAATTTTCTCATTCCTCTGCAGACAACAGACCGCTGCACCTCAGATACAGTTGAGAGCTTAACCCCTCATCATGAATGACAAGACAGTAAATGAGGTATCGACGTCTTCGTCACCATCATCATGTTATTAATTTGGGTTGGATAAGTTGTTGTTCTTTGAGATAATAGGGCTCTTTTCCACTGTCTTGGGTGATGTTAGCTTAGCATTTTTAACAGTATGAACCAACACAGCCTCACAGTCACTGTATCTGTCAGAAATTACTTACCAACATACACTAAAGCAGTAAGTAAGATTTGTAGTATGCCTGAAACCTGACTATGAAAGCAGAACATGATTGGATAGTATTCACAGGGAATAATTACAGCACTCAGTCACAACATGTGACGTGCTGGTGTTCCTTCTTTGGATAAAACAGACAAGACAAAACAATGGTGTGCTTGTTTTTAATCATCCTTCTCTTTCCTTTTTCATTTAGTACAATTCTCTGCTGATTTACATGTTTCTTCATTTTATACTTGTGATCCAGGCTGAGTAAAGTGTGCAGAGTTCAAATGTTTCTCCAGCTGCTCCAAGGTCTTTGAACAGCTTCCTCCTTTGAATCAATCCTGGTCCTACAACAGTAGATTTTTGTTACTATCAAGAGAATAAAGTATTGAAAAAAGGTACCGTAATTACCTTTAGTACAGAATTGCAGGTATGGGTTCCCAACCCTAATAACAGCACAGATAGACTTGAAAATCATTAAACAAAGCTACAGTTTTTACCCTAATATACAGTGAGATATTACTGAACTAAAATACAAATTATCTCAGAATAATAATATCGACTGACTTCCAAATTGCAGAATATACAGTAGGACCCTCACCCCCCCTAAATTGTGCCCTGCAGAATTTTAATAATTCTGAAGTCCCTGATGTAAGCAGGGAGCTTCAGCTGCTGCCAGTGGTCAAGTCACATGATGTCAAAGCTCTCTCTGTCTTTTCTCCTTTCATTCTCCTGTTTGATCTGCATGACACCTGGATGTAAGCAGGCAGCTTAAGCCTCTGGCACTGGAGACATACCACATATTCAAAAGCTCTCTTTACATTTTTTCTCTTTTCTTCTTTCAGTCTTGTGTCTGCTCCAGACAGACACACACGGACACACAGACACACACAGACACAGACAGACACACAGACACACACACAGACACAGACACAGACAGACACACAGACACACACACACACACAGACACACACAGACACAGACAGACACAGACAGACACAGACAGACACACACAGACACACACAGACACACACACAGAGAAGATGCTCCTCCTATTATACGCTCTTATTTTATCATTCTTACTTCCACACACATACAAAAACACATGGACACAGATGTGGAGAGGGGGGTTAAGGAGGGTTACACATCTTCATACACCCTCCCACTATCTCTCCCTCCCTCTCCCCCTCTCTCTCTCTGTTTCTCCCCCTCGCTCTCTCTCTCACAGACACACAGTCTTTAGACCCAGCGGTAGTGATCAGAGGCAGCCAGAGTAGACGAGCCTCCACCACAATCAGAGAGCGGCTCATCGTGTGCAGCCAAGCCGTCATGAGGCAGTCAGCAGGAGTCGGTGCTGCATGGGAGGAGGAGGAGGCAGGTTAGGAGAGAAAGAGAGAGAGAGAGAGAGAGAGAGAGAGTGCTTTGCTATAATTAGATGTCTCTCGCTCTCTGTCTGCATGATGCTTTACATCCAGCTGGTGATTATGGCTGGGACCATCATGATGGCCTACTACTTTGAGTGTACTGACACCTTCAGCGTGCACGTACAGGGCTTTTTCTGCTACGACACCGCCTACACCAAACCCTACCTGGGACCGGAGGACAGCAGCGCTGTCCCACCCGTCCTGCTGTACACTGTGGTGGCTGGGCTGCCCACGGTGCTGGTGAGTGCACACTTCATTCATCACACCTACATGTCCAGTGTTGGTCAGTTTTGAAACACAGGGTAGAAAAATCATTTACTTCTGCCAACAAATTATCAGTAAATTGTCATTCTGTAGTTTCAGACCCTCCAGTGTGATGTTTTGCTGCTGTGCTCCATTTTCTATTATTATAAACTGAAAATGACTTGTTGGGCTTTGGAATGTTGGTAAGAAATGTACAGATCTCATCTTGGGTTCTAGTTAAATTTGATTACAAAAAATATTTTGATAATTTCTTGACATACCTTGACAGAATATCTAATGATGAGAATGAAATAAAAAAGAAATTAACGATGCCCAAGATTTGTGTTTAAAACTACTACTACTGGGCTACTACTAGTAGTAGATGATAAACTTCCCTCTGCATGTCTGTTTGGTTTGCTTGATCCATTCTCCACTCCTTACAATTTTTTTAGAAATTGGTTCAGTAGTTTTTGCATAATTAGGGGAAAAGTCAACAAATTTTTTGAACTGTTAAAGGAATTTGGGGAAAAAATGTCCACATCCACCCTTTCATCTGGATCCGCACCGAGCAGACAGACATCCTTCTACCATCTTGTTACAGTAATAACAAACCAACAAAGTAGAAGGGCATTAAGAGAGTTTATACATTATATCATTAAGAGAGTACACACCTCTGCAAAGGCTGCAAAAACTTTCCTGGATCCACAACATGATCTGGATCCACCTCAAAATCTAATCACCTCTTCCCCATTCCAACGATCAATTTCATCTACATCAATTCAGTGTTTTTTGAGTTACTCTCCTTGACATAAATCCTAAGCTGTCATTTCAGACTGAATATTATCCCAAGTAATATCAGCATTCTTTTAATTAAGGTAGTATTTCTCATATATTACTGCTGACTATGGTCTCATCTCTGTCAGAAAAAATAAGATCAAATTCAAAATAGCATAGAGACTGCTCTCACATAACTAAATGTATAAGTTCAATTGTGAAGGCAACCTTTTTATCTATATTGACTTGAAATCTTCAATATGAACCCATTTGAGATGACCAGTGGTCAATATGATGTATTATATGATGTATATATGTATTGCCCTCATTAATTCCATGTGGATACAGCTTCCATGTAGATTTATGCATCTATGGTCCGATCTTCACTCCATGATGCAATGTCAAAAATAATTTAAATGGCATTTGATTTTACTTCACAGCTTCCTATAGATTACAGTAAGAGTTCCATGATGTGATGTTGAAAATAACATGATCAGATAAAACCAGGAGGGGTCCCAAGACTTGTTCACTGAACAGGTCTTAGAACCCCTCCTGAAAATTTAAGACAACACAAAGGTAAAAAAGGTTCAATTAAAGCTGCAAGCAGCATTGAAGAGGCCGTTGCACCTGTTGGGGTGGGCGGCAGCCACCTACTCATTACTGGAAAGCTGCAGGTAAACATGGCTCTTAATTTGCAGGCATTACGCTCACTACACAAAGCAGTGAATTTCTCTGTCCAGTATGTGATGCTGCAGAACACCCAATAATAATACATGTTCCAGGATATGATGTGAAAACCACACAATGAGAATATCATGTCAGTCTAATGAAACCTTTAACTCAAGGTTTATTTCCTGTTGTCAGCAGGCAGCCATAACTGAATATAGTCATGTGGATGTCTTCAGGCAGAGACTCTTTTGGTAAAGATGGGACCATGAGGCACCACCACAATCAAGCAATTCATCGAAGTCTTTGTTTAAGTATATGTTCCAATATGATGGAAAGAACGCACCTTAAACATTTAAAGTAAATCCAACGATATTTCCGCAATTTGAGGTCAAAATAATCAACAGAATAAAGGAATACATAAATTATGAAATATGGTATTCCCTGTTTCCAGCAGGTGGCACTGTAATATTTACAGCACAGTGGGTAGTGCTGTTGCCTCACAGCAAGAAGGTCCTGGGTTCAAATCCCACTGTGGACCTGGGACTTTTCTGTGTGGAGTTTGCATGTTCTCCCCGTGTCTGTGTGGGTTCTCTACATGTTCTCCCCATGTCTTGTGTGGGTTCTCTACATGTTCTCCTCGTGTCTTGTGTGGGTTCTCTACATGTTCTCCTCGTGTCTTTGTGGGTTCTCTCCATGTTCACCCCGTGTCTGTGTGGGTTCTCTACATGTTCTCCTCGTGTCTGTGTGGGTTCTCTCCATGTTCTCCTCGTGTCTGTGTGGGTTCTCTCCATGTTCTCCCCGTGTCTGTGTGGGTTCTCTCCATGTTCTCCCCGTGTCTGTGTGGGTTCTCTCCATGTTCTCCCCGTGTCTATGTGGGTTCTCGCCATGTTCTCCCCATGTCTGTGTGGGTTCTCTCCATGTTCTCCCCGTGTCTGTGTGGGTTCTCTACATGTTCTCCTCATGTCTGTGTGGGTTCTCTCCAGGTTCTCCCCGTGTCTGTGTGGGTTCTCTACATGTTCTCCTTGTGTCTTTGTGGGTTCCCTCCATGTTCTCCCCGTGTCTGTGTGGGTTCTCTCCATGTTCACCCCGTGTCTGTGTGGGTTCTCTCCATGTTCTCCCCGTGTCTGTGTGGGTTCTCTCCATGTTCTCCCCGTGTCTGTGTGGGTTCTCTCCATTTTCTCCTCGTGTCTGTGTGGGTTCTCTACATGTTCTCCTCGTGTCTGTGTGGGTTCTCTCCATGTTCTCCCTGTGTCTGTGTGGGTTCCCTCCATGTTCTCCATGTCTGTGTTGGTTCTTTCCATATTCTCCGTGTCAAGTCATCCCTCCAGGTTCTCCAGAGTTATTAAAAAACCTTTGGTAACTTTCATCACTCCATCCATGGCACCACAAATGATGCCAACTCTGACTTGCAAATACACAGTTAAAGGGTTCCTCTGAATTCTCTTTCTTCTCTTTCTGTATCCCTTTATTTCTGTCAGATCACAGTAATAGAGACTGTGCTGTTCCTGGTCCAGTACATGTCCAAAGAGTTTGACCGATCGGAGAAGACTGTGGCTACCGGTGACTGCTGTTCCCTCAATCCACTGGTGCGCAGGACCTTCCGCTTCCTTGGTAAGTCTCAGGCTTCTGTCTAGCTTTTCATTAGGCTACTGCAAACTCTAGTCATAGTCAGACTGAATTTCAGAGCGCTGTGTCAGTACTAAACCATTTGCGTTGTCCTGGGGAGCACAAAGCCCAGGATGCAATGACGGTAATAGCTGGTTAATTTTAACTTAGAGCTTAAGTTTAGAAGTCGTTATTGTGGTTTCCTGTAGCAACAGGGATTTTGATAGAATGCTGTCAATACCACACAGTCTACACACATCTGATGAGTCAGACTACTGCAAACCTATAGACAATTCCTTCACGCACAGTAAGTTTCACTGAAGCATTTTATTTTGTGAATGGCAATGATCACAAACACAACTATTGATCCACCCCCCAAAAAACAGAATGGAATTTTTCTGGAGTTATTTTGTATCTTTTCCAGACAGCTTTCTTCCTACAGTCCTCCCACTGTTTCCAACAGAGTGTGGGAAAAACTGGCCTTTCTACATTGACTGCACTTGTGATGGGTTGTCTGCCTGTATGTCTCATCCCTTTATAGGTCTTGCAATATTTCCTGTTGCTTCAGAGACATAAAATAATCTTCAAAAAGAAAATCAAATCATCATACAATACTCCAACTTTGTTATTTTGTCTTTTGACTTCCTAGATCGACATCTGCTGCTTGTGGTCACATGTACCTACATTTACACCAGCCATTTCCTTCAAAACCCCATCCAAAATGTACACCACGTATCCAGTTGTCCTGTGCTGCCCATTCTACATCACAGTTCTGTGTCGTATTTGGTAAATCTCTGTCAATACATTAGGTTTGGAATTGGATTTAATTTCTTCTATTTTTGGTAAAGTTGGAGCTACACGGTGGAATAGTGGATAGCATTGTTATCTGTTCACAGCAAGAAGGTTATGGATTCAGTTCCAGACCTGGGGCATTTCTGTGTGGAGTTTTTTATGTTCTCCTCCCGTCTGTGCGGGTTCCCTCCGGGTACTCCAGGTTCCACCTTCAGTCCAAAGACGTGCAATAACTGTATGTGAAGTGGTGACTACATTATCCAGGTGTGAATGGTTACTTATCTTAAATGTGCTGGCCTGTGATGAATGGGTGACCAGGATAGGCCTCAGCACCCCACCCCCAATGCCCTTGAGATTAGGCATGATGGTACAACTGACCAAAAGACTGGAGGGCACACATGCATGTGATTTTGATTTATTCTACCTTTAAAGTTGGTTTTGGCCATCCATCCACACTCTACTTCTGTCTTAGGGCGGCTATGGCTCAGGAAGTAGAATGGTTGTCTACTTATGTTGAAGCATGTAGTGCCTTGCATGGCATCCTCTGCCACCACTGTATAAATGTGTGTGAGAATTGGTGAATTCTGGCTTGTGTTGTAAAGCACCTTAAGTGGTGGATCAGACTGTAAAATGTTTTTAAAAAGTACGCTCTGCATCCCTGTTACGGCCAACGTACACACACACACACACACACACACACACACACACACTCACACACACACACACACACACACACACACACACACACACACACACACACACTCACACACACACACACTCACACACACACACACACACACACACACACACACACACACACACACACACACACACACACACACACACACTCTGCACCCTTGCTGGCTAGTGACTGATCATTTGTTGACTGGTGTCTTTTAAGTTTGCTCTGAATGATTGCTTGGTTTGACATTTCATTCCACTTACCGGGTAAACAGGGAGAGGGCATGATGGATTCCACGTGAAGATGAAACCATACAACATGTAAATGTCATCGTATTCTCTTTTCTATGTCCGGCTGCTGGTCTCTACCCTCACTGCTAAGCTAACACTGGATGATGAATTTGATGTCTCAGATTCAGAGTTATCTGATTCAGAGTTATCTGATTCTGGGGATTTTCTTTTCATAAACCATTGTATGTTAGTATGTGTGCCTCCTGCCCAAAGTCAGCTGGGATAGGCTCCAGCCCCCCCCTGCGACCCTATGCACAGGATAAGAGGTTACAGAAAATGAATAGACTTAAGGTTTTGACTTCAGAAGACCTGAAGCAAAACAAAAAACAACAAACTACCTCATATAGTCTCATTTTAAATGAGAAAGAAGATTTTTGGATTTTTTTCGTTTTTGTAACTCGCTCCCAAGGTGACTTTCTCTTCTTTCTTTTTTTTACAAAATCTAGACAAATGCAGCACGGTGGCACAGTGGGTAGCGCTGTTCCCTCACAGCAAGAAGGTACTGGGTTCAAATCCCACTGTGGGCCTGGGACTTTTCTGTGGTTAGTCTCCATGTTCTCCCCGTGTCTGTGTGGGTTCCCTCCAGGTTCTCCAGCTTCCTCCCGCCACCAAAAACATGCAGTAGAGGTGACTCTAAATTGACTGTAGGTCTGAATGTGAGTATGAATGGTTGTTTGTCTTTCTGTGTTCCTGTGATGAACTGGTGACTTGTCCAGGGTGAACCCTGCCCAAAGTCACCCTTTATTCACCCCTTAGCCATACAGAAAAATCATTTTTCTGCAGATTAGTGGTTTTTGTCTTAGTGTTTACAAGTCAGAAAGTGTGGATGGTGAGACAGAGAACAACAATAGTCACTGCCGTGCGTGTCTACCTCCAGCATTTATCACTACTTTACACCTCCTGAATGGATCAGATGTTATTCTGGACTTGTAGGATGACATGCCATTCTTCCTGCAGAGCTGTGACAAGTTGTTCATGTGTTGCTGGAGCAGGATCTCTCTCTCACCTGGTGATCCTGAACATCCCACAGATGCTCTATCGGGTTAAGATCTGGTGAATATGCTGGCCAAGGAAGGACAGCGACATTGTTCTGGTCCAGGTAGACTACTCCTGACAGATATGAGCCACATGTGGTCTGGCATTATCATGCATGAAGGTGATGCCTGATTGCTGTATCCTGTGAATGACGTGTGGACCTAGGACTGTATGAGACTAAAATTGGGTTTTGATTTAAAATCAAGTCTAGCCTTTCCTTCGAGGCTAAAAGACGACTTGTTGCAGCCACCTTTATGTATGTGCTGGATTACAGTGATGTCTTGTACATGCATACATCTTACCAATGGCTGCACACATTGGACACAGTCTACCATGGAGATCTAAGTTTTATCACCAATTTAAAAGCCCTTACCCATCACTGCGTATTGTATGCCCGGGTTGGATGGACTGCCTTGTCCACTCGCAGACTAAACCACTGGCGTACTGTTATTTATAAGGCCGTTGTGGGTCTGCTTCCTCCTTTTCTCCTGACCTACATCAATCAAAAATCCACAGGAAGTTATAGTCTTCGCTCTCAGGACTTATTCCTACTGATTGTCCCTAAAGTCTGTACAGAACTTTGAAAAAAGACATTTAAGTTTGCTGCTCCCTCTGCCTGGAATCAGTTGCAGAATGATCTTAATCTCAAAAAGCTGGTTTCACTGAACGCATTCAAGGCCATCTTAAAAGACTTGGATGAAGAGATATCAAGCTATAGATATTTTGACTGATAGAGACGTCTTTGACTTATACGGATGTTTTATCTGAATTTATGACATTTTTAATTTATTTTCTGTGTAAATTGCTATCTGTATATATTCTGTATGTTTGTAACTTCGTTTGTCTGCTGCTGCCTGTCTCGGCCAGGACGCTCTTGCAAAAGAGATTTTTAATCTCAGTGAGACTTTCCCCATAAAATAAAGGTTAAATAAAAAAATCTCAGTACCAGTTAGCTGTCAGTGTGCCGTGGATGTGGACAAGGTCTGACCACAATCCATTAGCAATGGCTCCCGACATCATGACATCACAACCAAACGGTCCACTTCCTGGATGTATGCTGCAGGACGTATGACGTAGGACGGGTATATGCACTGTGACGATACAAACGCCTACGACCATCAGCTCTGTACAAGTTAAATCTGGACTTGTCACTAAATGTGCAATGAGCCATAACATCTGTAACATCTGTGCTACACGTGTCTGCAGAGTTCAGACCATCAGCATCATCAGCATCCCAACTGCCTGGTCACGTAAGTTTTGTGGAAGTTGTGACATCATCAGTTGTTTCTCTAGGACATTAATTAGACCCGGTAAATTATCACCTTGACCAGGTCTTTTAAAAAAATCTCACCAACATCATGGTTTACTCTGAAATGCACCAATGACTATTATTTCTATGTTATGACTAAATTATGGTTATTCATGATTTAACATGTTTTGGTTGTGGGTACTTAAAAACGTAATTTCAGTGAATCACATGTTTGTTTCAATAGATTAAAGGAAAATATTGGGTTTTTAAAATTGTGCGTTTTTATTGCTGCTCAGTGTATTTATGATTTTGTTCAGAAACTTCTTGGAATGCCCACAGTGTGGTCATTTTAACAATATGACATATGGTTTCTCCAGAAACTCATTTGTTGCAGGTTAGACGGCTTTCATCTCTCTCTGTCTGCAAGAGACTACATTCTACTGCTGCTGTTACCTAGCAACCATAGCAGCAGCTGAATCACATGGCCTAATTACTCTATTGTTACACACACGCTGACACACACACACAAACACACACACACACACACACAACACAAGCTGTTTCCCAATTCAGGGGCCACATCCACTGAAGGCTGCATTTGCAGACCACATACATCACACTGGCGCAACTAGGCCTGCTCCGATTCGGAGACCTCTTCAAATATGGCCGACAATACAGCCTCCTTTTCCAGGGCCCACCATGTTCTAAGATTCATTGCATGCTGCTGATGTTTACAGTTTGTCCTCACAAAAACAGGAGAGTGAGTGCTTAGGCAGTGATGGACATTCCATCCGAGGATGAGGAGTATACTGTCAACTTGGTTTCAAGTCACTGGAACAGCTTGCGACAAATGTTAGAAAACAATTGGGCTAAAAAACATCAACCTTTCATTAAAATAATACTCTAGTTTATGGGACCTGAGTGATGCTACTTACAACAACAAGTTCTAATCAACTCCAGGTGGTAATGTTACTGGGTGACAGGCACTGCACAATGCAAGGGAGATTCCCCGTAGACCAGACCCTCTCATTTAACAGCATTCAGTGTGGCCTGGCCTTTGCCGACTGCAGTCGACGAAGGATAGGACTTCGTAGACCAGGTCCTTCGAAGAAAGCGGCCTCTAAAGTGGGACACAGCTACAGATAGCTATGGGTTTGGGCATGGAAATTGGCTCACTAGCATCCCCTAAAGCGTAGCAGGCAAGTTTCACTTAGATGTATGAAATTCAGTTGTAGTTCAGTGTATATTAGACCTACATCTGCAGAATGGATTCCTGTAACCACGACCTAAACACAACAGGAAGTCAGCCATGATGAATGCCATGAATTCTGTGGGCATCCTTTGACTTAAATGCTTACCATTATCACCACTTCAATGTCAACAATTATGGATGGAAAACTATCAAAAGGGGTGTGGGTGTCTTGAATGATGAAGTGTGGTGGCACGTATAACAAAATAACAGACAATCACGAGTTCAACTGGGGAGGGGGTTAATAAAGCCAAGGGGTCAGAACTCTGTCGCGGTAAAGTGGTCCATCAATAAATAACTTCTCCGTCTACGTTGATTATGACTTTCTTTCCTTCTTTCATCTGCTCTTTACAGATTTGTAAAAAAATGTCTTCGTACAATTATCTCTCGTGGAATCTGAACATTGAGTCCATAATCTGTTCCTGGAAGCTGCTTTCTTGGGCGTGGAATGAGTTCTTTGATGATGAAATGTGATGTTGAACGTGATGAAATGTGATGTTGAATGTGATGAAATGACATGTTGAATGTGATGAAATGTGATGTTGAATGTGATGAAATGACATGTTGAATGTGATGAAATGTGATGTTGAATGTGATGAAATGACATGTTGAATGTGATGAAATGTGATGTTGAATGTGATGAAATGTGATGTTGAATGTGATGAAATGTGATGTTGAATGTGATGAAATGACATGTTGAATGTGATGAAATGTGATGTTGAATGTGATGAAATGTGATGTTGAACGTGATGAAATGTGATGTTGAATGTGATGAAATGAGATGTTGAACGTGATGAAATGATGAAATGTGATGTTGAATGTGATGAAATGACATGTTGAATGTGATGAAATGTGATGTTGAATGTGATGAAATGACATGTTGAATGTGATGAAATGTGATGTTGAACGTGATGAAATGTGATGTTGAACGTGATGTACTTCCATTTACTATATGTTACGCTGTGGCTGTCTGCCATATCCGTCGCATCTGAGACTCAGCACAGGTGTTTGACTCTCCACACTCTCTGCCATTACTTTCCACATGAAAAGCACATCCCTTACATAGGTTAAATATTCTAAATATTCTGTTAAAACAACACAAGCTTCATGCAGGTAGATGTAGTAGGTTTTTTTTTTTTTTTTCAAATAGAACATTGATCAGTAATTAGAGGCAATAAGGCTGATAAGCAGACTGAATAATCCTCCTGATAGGCTTTACATGTTTTTAACCATAGAGACAGTTACTGCAACTCAAAGAGAGCTGAGCTTATTAAAAGTTAAATGAAAGCTATTAGCTAATGCTGTCCATAACATGGCTCCTAAGGTCAGGTCACATGATATGTATTAAGTGTATTTTTTTATTGATTACTTCACTGCAATGTCTAAAACAATGGGCCTTATACAGTATAGGAACTAGTCACATAAACCAACTGTATTTTTAGTCACATATGAGAGGAATTTAAGGCCACTTATGTTTTATTCATTTTTCACAGGACTGAGGTAAAATTACACATTGTCTTGACTGCTTCCCATTTGAATCCCTTTTATTCTTCTAATGAAACATACACATAGGCACACAGTCTGTTAAGCACATACAGCAGCAGCACAGTGTTGGCCTGGCTTTGTCCTCTTATGATTGACTGAGCGCAGGAGATAAACCTGCAGAACAGGATTATTACATAGATCCCTGAGGGGGAATCCACCCGCTGGCCTGGCTTTACCCTCACATTTACACATCCAGTGTGCCATTTATGCTCCTCTTTAAGGAGGAGCTCCTTCCATAACTATGAGACTCACAGATACTAATTATCATGTATTTTTTTATTGACCTTCTGTTATAGTGATCCTTTCCTTTTCACAGCAGAAGTAATGGGATATGTAGCTTCATCTGTCGAGTTACCTATGTGTGTTTTTTTTCTTTTTTAAAATGTTTTTTTCAGTATTAGGATTTCCAAACTGTGCACTTTGTACAGCAGCAGTGTTTTTGGAAATGCATGCAGTTTTTTTGTGTTATGGCCATGAGTGCAGAAAAGTGTCTCTGCCCTTTAAATGTTTTCAGCTCACGAAGGCAAACTTCACAAGAGGTACAGTGTTGCTTCTCTTTAATGTACCCACATCTGTTTAGGGGTTTGCAGTGAACTTCAGTGCCTCCTTACAGCACCATCAGCAACATCAACTATCCCAAATTACAAGCACAATTTTCTGGAAATGTTTTACATTATGGCTATTGATATGTACTTTTGGCAGCACAGAGGGAGCTCAATAAATGAATGAAACCCAGCACAGCAGAATTTGCCCTGGATTCAGTCAGGTCTCCTTGCACTGCTGATCACTTGAGACCGAGCACTGTTTCTTGTCTCTCTCTCTCTCCTAGCCTTGCAGCCAAAGGCCTCCTGAGTCGATTTGACTTATATGTTTAGGAATTGGTGTGACAGAGATCAGAGGGAATTAGGTTTTAGAGCAGATGGATGGTCCAGTGACTGTAGGGTTCAAACTGAACCTACTAGAGCTGAGTGCTTCCCTTATGGAGCAGATGATTGATAGGCTGAGGCTGTGATGTGAATGAAACTGGAGAAATTCACTGGGGACATTTATTGTTTTTTTCAGGGCTAATGTCTCAAAAATGAAATGATGTGAGATGTAAGATGTAAGATTATGATGGAATAATCTGCATATTTGTGTGATAATGGAGCTCAATCTCATTCCTAGCTCATCACAAACTGCCTTTTGCATCTCATCTAGACACTGAAGGTGTCCTTATGTGTCAAACACTTGGCTTTAATGTGCCTCAAATGAAAGCACCCACATCAATATGGAATGATCAGAACAAATGCACAAGACACCATATTTTACAAACTAATAAAGTCCCAAAAGGGGTGGAGGTTGGGCTTGGAATTAACATGCAGCGGGAAAACAAACACACGTCATCAATCTTTTCATGAACCTGACCATATAGTTTTTGGGGATAAACTTAACCAAAGGTTTGATTTGAAGCACATTTTTTGCAGGAAGGCTTTGTGCATTGGTGACAGACACCAAAAGATACCTCCTTTAGGGAAAGAGCATCAACATGTGATGAGTTGGAATGATGTGTTAGATAATGGCCCAACCTGACAGAGGTGGAACATCACTCGTCACTAGCTCCTGTCGACTCGACTCAGCTTTGGTATCAGGCACTTTACTGGAGATCGCCTGCCATTAGACGAGAGTACCGCCTCCATTTAGCTAGTCGTCATAGTGATGCCACGCAAAACTGCCGTGGCTTGGTCTTCAACGCAACACACACCTCTTGTCCATCTCTTGCGATCCTCTTATCAGCTGTCAAAGACAGGAATGTCTGCAGCTCTGCAATGAAAGCTTTAAAAAGCTACTAAAGAGGCTACTATTGGGTAGACACCAGCAGAATATTGATTCTCTTTCTCTTTGTGGCTTTGTGAAACATTAGCATGGTCATAGATACAACATACATACACTACATAGATAGTGTGTGTATATCGACATAGGGTTGTGTATGCATTTTGTAAATGTTATATATAGAGAGGAGTTTCTAAAGTTACACATGGTTTGTTGTAATGGTAGTAGGTTCTGTGATGTCTATAGTGTTTTAATGAGGGGTGGGGGTGGGTGGGTGTAGTGATGTCACTGTATTAATGTATGCATGTATCTGAAAACATGTATATACATTATTTTCTTAATATGGACAACAGGAAGAGTAGCTGTTACTTGTAACAGCTAATGGGGATCCGACTAATATAAAAACAATAAAAAAGTTTTGGCCTCTAAAGCAGCTTGGCTGTTTGAGGATGGCAGCCATTGACTTGTGCTGTGCAGGATATTCCATGCATGCTGAGCGTTGATGACATAGTGATGAAGAAAAGATTCTTTCTCACCAATCAGTGGTCTGCAATGTTTCACGTGACTTTTTAGTACCTGCTCAGCTTTTGTGGAACTGCAGTGGAGGAGTGTAGAGCTGAGCTGATGCCACATTGTGCGGCTTATTTGGCTTTGAACATTCAGCTTTTTGTTGATTTTGTTCTGCCTATAGATCTGGATCGTTTGGGATTTTGGGTTCTTATTATCTGTGTACTGACCCTGGTGCCTGTTTATGGACTTTGTGTTCTCGTTGGTCTGTTTTCTCATGAGCTTGCATTTCATATTCATTCTGTAATCAAACCATTGAACTGCATCCTGTCAGCCTCAGCCTCATATCTCTGCATATGGGGCCACATTCTAATTCTGCTGAAAAGCCCCACTCTATTAACTAAGGTTGAGAAGATAGTCCAAGTGTCTGGTACATGTATTTTTTTAATGTACTTTTTCTGAGTATCGTCCAAATAAAATGTGTCAATATTGGTAACTGATGCAGGAAAATCCTCATTGGGTAGTTTACAAAAACACTGATTAGCATCTCAACACTGTTCTTAAAATAATCTTATAATTCATAGTAAATATAACAACTTCAGATGGACCTATATGATTTCTAGGCCTTAATGAATAAATGAAGCTCTGTGTTTCGTTGCACACTTAGGTCATACTTTATTTCTCATGCCATCCTATCATTCACACATCTCATGAATGGTCATTCTTCATTTGCTGCTGTCATTGTCTGGGGCTATAGATTGAGAAATCAGCTGTTGTCATCAGCTGATCACTATAAACTACAATGACACACCATTATTTGCTTAGTAGTAACTATCTTTCTGCTGTCTTTTTATTTTTATAATACAATTCTCTTTGTGCCTCCAATTCATTATATATGCAAGCATATTCTTTCTGCAATATGAGCAACATGTCACAAAATGTATCTTTAGCAAGTGGTTTTCAGGTTCCTCAGCCTCATTCCTCAGCCTCATTCCTCAGCCTCATTCTTCAGCTGTTCTCATGCTCACATTCAGCTTCATCTGCTATTCCAGGACACTGCTGTACTCAACACCCTGGTCGCTTGCATGCCATGTCTGGCTAATTCCATCCGAGCTAAAGCGCATGCTCTCAGTTTATGAAAGTGCTTCAGCCATGCATTGCAGCCTCTAAACACCTAAACCACATCACTCTCAGTCTCATTGTTGGAGGTTCCCAAGTCAAAACTACTATATAGGGAATATAGGGTTAAATCTAATGCAAGATCTCTTCTCACCACTAAATGTCTGCATCTAGATCAGAGTACACCATGATTTCAACAGCAGTTTATCCACTATATTTTTTTCCTCCTTCAGACCTTCATTCGTAAACCAGCTTTAATCTTTGCAATAGCTTAGAGTAATAGTTAGTCATGACACATGCCTAGAGCATCTTGGTTATCTCACTTGAGTCCCTTGAAAGGTTCCTCCAAGCTTTCTGTGACCTAACAAAGAAAATACCCCACCATTGCATCAAGTCCATTGTGGTTCTCATCAAGTTAGTCATGGCCATCTGACTTCAATCAGCATTTCCATGTCAATGCTGACCTGGAAGCGAATCATCTCAAATCACAAACAATAGTAGCATCATGGAGTCACTGTGGTATTCTGGCACAGTGCTCTCTCAGCAAAGCAGTGAGGCAGTAATTGTAGCTTTGTGTAACATCTTATGATGTGTTTATGTAGAAGTAAGAAGCAGCATCAGGATCAATGAAATGTTGCTGCTTTTTCCCCCATAATGCTCTTCTGTGTCCTGCAGCTTTCATGCAGAAGCTGAATTCTTTCAGCCTTACTGCTTCTTCTGTCTCTCTTTGCTAATGTCAGTGTGCCACTGTTCACACGTGACATGTTCCATGTGCATGCTTGGGCTGCTCACATGTATTACTGTGCATGTGCCCAAGTATGTGTATGCGTGTTCATCATATATATATGCTTGCACATGCTTGTTGCCAGAATTCACATCTACTGGAGAGGAGCACACCATTATGTGCTGAACCCAGCATCTCACATTATGAACCCAGCTATTTCACATTATGAACCCAGCTATCTCACAGCTCCACAGCCCTCCCCGATCACTTAGCCTGGGCTAACTTTGCATAATGACTCACAGGTCCATGATGTTTGGGAAAGATTAAATTTAGTACACCGCCCTGGGTTGTGGGACTGTCACACTTCACTTCAGCAGTGTGTTTTTACCTTAATGCATTTTCAGGCTTTGCGTTTTAAAGTTTAGATTTAGGAAGTTCGTGCACAGCCCTCTATTTCAGTGACATCATGTAAACATGTCTGGATAACAAATGCTTCAAAAAATGGGAGGCTTTCCCTTTGGGTATACAAGTATCAAATACAGTTCTAAAATGCATCAACACTATTGGTAAAGACCTTATAAGTCTCATTCTTCAGAACCAGTCCCTTTATGGGCATCTTCACAAAAGCAGCCACACATGTAGATGATAATACCAATGGATAAAATATTCATATTGGAAAATATTTCTGTCTTTTGAGCTAGTTGGATTATTCGCAGAGACATGAACAACTTCTGTGACGTTGCTGAGTTATGGTAGATTACACATTGGACCTTAAGCAGCATGATCTACCATCTGTCATATATTCCATGACTTTCCTGTTACACCTGACAGCCTCAGCAAGAATGTTTGTGTATATAGGAAGGTTCCTCACTGAGGGAAATGACCTAGAATTGTCTAATTGGCAGCCATGATAAGAACTTTTTAAATTCTCTCAATGCTAAGGATAGGATGTCATACGATGCCATCAATAAAATTAGGCCAATTTTCCTGTTTATAATAACCTGAACAGAATTCTGGATAAGCAATAATCAATTATAGGGAAACGCAGCCCACGTAGATGATGACGACAGGACGAAGGCATGTCATGAAAAGTTCTTAGTGCACTGGGAAACTCGCAATGTGAAACCAAAACTAACTAGACCAAACGTGTGATACTGAACCTGGTTCAGACTTTGGTCCAGACTTTCAGGTATGAAAACAGCCTAAAAAGTCAAGTATAATTAGTATAATTAGTCAAGTATAATAATTATTCTAATATAATTAGAATAAATTCCTTAATAATTAGTTAATTTTAATTAATCTTAATTGTTAAAAATATACAGATACAGATGAAGACATCAGTTTTGGTTGATCATTACATATTACATCATATTATTACATTTTCAACATAAAAAAGTGCAATATGAAATAACGGTTGCTCAGTATATTTGCTAAAAATTCATATAAATACATACAAATAGAGATGAATACAGAAGATAACACATAAAGTCCTGCCTGTGCTTGGTGGGGACGACACTAACAGTCATGCAGTCTAGAAACTAATGAGTAGCTAAGTGATTGTTGAGCTCAAGTTAAAAAAAAAAGCCTTTTATTTTTAGTTCTCATTTGAGAATGTTATGTTTTTATGGACTGGAAGGAATTTATTTACAATTCACATTTAGAGATGAAGAGTTTGTAGCATTTTGTTTCCCATATCAGTCCTGTATAGGCACTGTAATTTTGCCGGTTTGAGTTTATAAATAATTCTGGATCTTTACCAAAGTACAGAGGAAAATACATCTACAAACTAATAGAGGAAATAACAAACTAAACATGAGGCAATAAATCAGGAAAACAGGAACACAAAACCCAGAACCATGACAGGAGGAACAAGTTGGATGTGTTTTCTCCTTTAGCAGACATTTTCTACAAACAAAGTATCCGTCCTTGAGGAAAAACTCTTGTTTTCTTGGATATCCAAAGTAGTCCTGCACTACTACTATTACTTTCTTGCTGGGGGGATGGAGATCAGTCATATGTGTCTCACTTCTCTCTGCCATATCCTCTGCTGCATGCATGTGTAGCTTCAGTGTCTGAGTCTGACAGGGAGTCAAATGCACATTCATTTTTAATTAAACTGATAAGCAAATGTACATGGTATGATAACCATCAGCTTTTATACCGTGGTACTGTGAAACCGCTGCAATGCTAGTTTGACCCTCATAATATGACTCCTTAATCATTAAAACCCATTGGCATCATTTTTACTTTGATAGTTGAAGTTAAAAACATGGTGGTTTTCTTCAGGACATACAGTAGCTCAGTAACCTTTGAATGTGGATCAAAGTTTACACCTCACTACATCAACACAGAGACCGTTGACCAGTTTCACGTTTTGTTATCTTACCGGCTTAAGAGGATGTCATTGTGTCATTTTTGTCCAAATATTGTAGTGTCCATGAAATTAGAATGACTTCTTAGAGTCCCGAGAATGATCCGGATTACCGCTAAATTCTAATGGATGACTTCTTGGACCACATGCTACCTCTCCAAAAAATGTTATCAAAATCCTGTCATAGTCTTTTGAATAATTCTGCTAACAGTAAAAACAAAAACAAAAAAGAACTAAAGCCGGCAAAAACTTGACCTCATTAGGACAAACACAGCCACATCCTTGCTTGTGCATGACTGAGTCTTTCAAGGATGACCCTTTTTTGTTTTTGAGCTCTTCTTCTGTACATATAGATGTTGGAGGATGTCATCATTCCTTTACTATCATCGACATCGTACTAGTAGGCAGAAACTCCTAAAAGTAATTATTTTAGATAAGGTCCATCTTTTATTGTCAACAGTGTTGATGTTGATCTGTCTCTTACCTTCTTCTTTTGTCCTAACAGGAGTCTACACCTTTGGCCTTTTCGCTGTTGACATCTTTGTCAATGCAGGCCAGGTAGTGACAGGGAACCTGGCACCTTACTTCCTGACAGTGTGTAAGCCAAACTACACAGCACTGGGCTGCCAACAGGCTCTGCACTACATCAGCCACCAGGAAGCTTGCACAGGAAACCAGGATGATATCTTATATGCCCGCAAGACTTTCCCATCCAAGGAAGCTGCACTCAGTGTCTATGCTGCACTCTACCTGGCTGTAAGTCACTCTGCTGCTTTCACTGATATAATAATGACTAGATGAAAAATACTCTTAGTCATTGTGGTTTGTAAATTAATTCAACACAATCCTTTAATTCACTATAACGTGGGAACCTGTGAGAGGCCAATATGCTGTTAATCCTTCTAAAGGGTGCAAGTATCTTAGGGTCCTCTTAATTAGTGTGGGATGGACAGGTGTTTTGTTCAGCAGTAATGGCAGCAAAGCTTTCAGTTCACCAGTTGATTTATTCATTTAATACGGTCAGGCAGCACAGGCCACCTCGCAAGCTGCAACCAAGGTGCCTGAAAGGTCCTTGCAGTGGCAGCATTGTCACAACAGCCCAGAGACCTCCCTGATACCCTGAGCTCTGATGACAGTTCAGTTCTTCTGTGTGTCGGGCGACTGTTGATGTTGGTGGCCACTCAGATAGAAGTCATCTACTGGCTCTGGAATCCTTGTGCAGTGAAGGCGTGGATCCACATGGTCCTCTAAGGGCCTTTACTGCAGCTTCTGTCTTCAGCAGCACTTGGAATGGTCCTGTCTACCTCTTCGCCCTCCATGTCTGCATCTCAAATCCTTTACCGCAGTCCAGTCGCCTGGTTTCAAGTTGTGCAGTTGCCCCTGCTGTGGTCATGTAACAGTGTCTTTCACCTGTTTGTGGACATCAGAAAGCACCAAGGACTGGTTTGCACAATTAGGCAGCATTTCATCTTTACATTGACCGGTCTATGGGAGTCGCATTTAATGTAACTAATCCTTGTGTTATGCGGTATGTCAAACATAATCTCAAATGATCTTACCTCTTCTGCTTAGCTCTTGTGTGTACTGAGAACACTCCACCACCACGTTTCCCTTTGGACCTTAAGGTATCCTTAAGTGCCTGCGTTCTTTGTTCTTGTGCCTTTTCTATTCTTCTGCTTCATCTCTTCAACTTTTTCATTGTATCTTCTCGCTTATGGTATAAGTTTTTCAACTTCATATCTGTCCCTGACGCATGTTTTTTAATAGTTTCTCTTCTGTAACAAGTCAGGCAATAATTCTAAGATGAATAAACAACTTTTTATAAACCAGTTTGCATAGTTAGATCCTTGTGGGCCTTGTACAAGACTGCTGAACTGGCTCTCCATCTAAATGGTCCAACCCTAAGTTCTAAAGGGACTTTACCCTAATAGATTTTGAAGACTCTTTAAGCTGGTGGTAAGGAGATTCACCTGTCTCTCTCATTATGTCCTGATACCTACCTGCTTCCTCTGAAATTGCACCTGAAGCTCCCTAGCTCCCTTGATTGAAATACAACTACAGACATGTCAGCTACCAACAGCTCTCCTCTAAGTGATTGATACACTTGATCTGGTTGCTAGGATGCTGTTCAGTGGCTAAGAGAAAGGCCCCAAGGGTCTGTTGATTTCATTTTGTTAGGATAACCTTAAAGAACCTTTTTCAAAGATGATGAACACACAATTACTTAGATTTTACAAATACAGACACCAGAGGGTAAAAAAGTGAATGTCCAGAATTGTACTTTTACTACACTTACTTTTTTTTTTTACAATTTATTTTAGCAAGGGCAAAGCAGCATCTTTCAATCATTTGAATAGGACAAAATCAATGATACAAATTCCCTGTACAAAGTTCCAGGGCAGCCCTGAAGGCATGTCTTCCAATGGCAGGGAGAGCTCAAAGGAATCCAGATTTCTTTTAATTTAATCTACAGCAGGTCCTTCTTGTCTTCATCAGAAGTAATTCCCTCGTTTGAGGCAACCCCTGGAGAAAAGATGTGAGAGTCTGAAGAAACGTCTTCCTAGACTCGCAGATATTCTGGGTCCTCCAATAGATGCTCTGTGGTAAAATGAGGCTCTTTCAGTCGACATGCTCACTGCAGTAACTCAGATTTCTATAAGGCTCCAGCTCAAAGCTTTAATATTTTATACACTTCTAACTCTGTATGTGTTAAAGATGTTTGACGCACAATTCTAATTGTCTGTGTGTGTGTGTGTGTGTGTGTGTGTGTGTAAAGGCACACACACACACACACACACACACACACACACACACACACACACACACCTCCCTCTGTGAGTCAGAATTTCCTTGTTCCACCCAGCCTGAGTAAGAGTTACATTTCAACTCCTAATCACACATGATTACACATTATTCACTCCTCATGGACCTTAAACCATCATCAACTTATCGGAGGATCATTAGTCAGCAGTGAACCATGAGTTCCAAGTTTGAGTGATTAACAATGTGATTACAAATGATTTTTTAATCTTTTTTGTTCAGTTTTTTCTGTTCTTTATATGATTAACCAATAAAAGGTTACACAATACAAATAGTATACAAGATCACTTCAGGCAATGGTGCTCTGTGTTATATTTCTCAATAATTGGACCCAAATGAGTCAGAGTCAGAGGTTTTGATGAAGATTTAACAGAGGTTCATTAACAACATGACCAAAACTGAAAATAGTGCAGGGCAGAATGTGCTGAGAGCAGGACAGGCAAGGATGAATCTTTTAGACAATGAGCAGACAGGATGCAGAAGATAGTAGAATCAGGATTCATCAGGATGAGCAAAGTACAAGAACTTGGAACAAACTAGATGAGTCTCATGTTACTGTTAACAACGGACAGTTGGATAGATACTGGGTGCAGGACCAGGGCTTAAGTCCTGTGGACTCAGGTGGATCTGATGGGATCATTGGGAACAGGTGAACAGGAGGAGGCTGCACTGAGCAGTGAATATAGGTCACAGTGGTCACATCCCGGAAACAGACCATCATAGACAGGAACGACAGGGAAAAGGGAAAACAGAGAAAAAGGAGAGCTGCTGATCCTGATCCCGACACTGAGTTTTAATGACTTACTGAGATATTGAGTACCATTAAGCCATATAGTGAAGGCAGATACTTGGCCTCGCCATCCTTTTTGACAAATATAACAGTCTCGTTGATCATTTTTGGAAATCATTGTCAGGCCAACAAAGTGTTTTCTGATGATCAGGATCCAGTTAAAATGAATGTAGACTGGCATCAACCATGGAGGAGAAAGACCATGCTTATCCCAGCAGATCTGGTACTCCTCTCAGACCAACATGAAGGAGGCAAACTCCATCTGTCTCTTCTGTTGAAGGGTTGATGTCTGAGGAACAAATAACTAGACATAAACTAGACCTCTTGTCCAAATGTCATTTTTATTAGGTTCCGTTAATTACAAATTATTCAGTGATTTTCCTCTTGCCTTTCATCATCATCCTTTACTTTGAACAGTTTATCAGTTAAATAACCATTTCATTTACGTGTTTAGCCTGGTTTCATTCTGACAAATCAATCCTGCTTATCTTGTGATAGTAATTTGTTTAATAAATTATTTCAATTAGAACAACAACTTGTTTCATCTGTTCTTTGTTTTATCAGAAAAAAAAGGTCAATGAGAATGAAAACTTGCCATGTTAAGGCGTAAGACTGACAGATGTTGAATTGAATCTCTGGGTGGTTCCCCAGTTAAACAAGGAGTGCATGTGCATCAACACTATTGGCAAAGCTTTTGTCCATGTCAAACCTGTTTCTTCACAAGATTTTGAAAGTTTGTTTTTGAAAGTCATCGTCTCTTTCAAAAGCTCCACTCCTGGCTGGGTGATCACCAATGCTCTCCAGGGTAGAGTTAACGAATGCTGTTACTGTGGTCACTTTTGATTTGACCTGGAATTACCCATCTTGGAATGACTTCTCTGATCAGTGCTCTTGCTACTGCATTACCATTCTATTTTGAGGTGGGGAATGCTTCATCCCAACATGTCAACAATCACAAGGCAATATTTCTTGGTGATAATTCAGTGAAATGCATCTTCAGTTGATCTAACGTTTACCTGGAGGAGAATGAACATGTGGTCTCTGAATACCTCTGCCTACGTTGTTAGTAGCACAAAGCTCACAATGTCATCCCTCCTTTTGATATGTGGTCTTTCTCTTGTCACAATTTAGCATGAGAAAATAAATATTTTGGCAAGCATGGATTGTCATTTGGCCCATGCCAGTCGTCCTTTGCTTTCTATTATGGTATAACTCTTTCTGCAACTCCTGTAAACCACATATGAATGTTAGTGGTGAGTCAGACATAAACACATGGAATAGTCATTGGCTGTTTTGCTGCTGTCTTTGCAGCTGCATGTCCTCTGGCATCCCCCAGTGAAACTGGATCAGAGTTGTGTATGTGAGCTTTAAATTTAAAAAATAGCAATCTTTTGAAGGAGCAGATCAGAGAAAGGTTTGTGATGTACAACGGGTTTGCTTGAGGATGTCAGGAACTGTCATCAGACAGTATCCAACATGTATGCTGTACAGGTACCAGGATTTAAATCTTAGGTAGGCCTAAGTCATTTTGGGTGGGCCCTTTTTTTACAACTCACTCAAACAAATGATATCATACTGTGGTGACTGGCTTCTGGCTGATTATAACACATAACATTATAACAATTTCAACTCTTATTCTAAAACATTTTAATGCCCCAAAGATATCTCATTATTTACCCACAACATTTTGTATGTAGTCCCACTGCAAACAGCACACATAAAAATGAAATCATGTGAAAATCAAGCACTGAATCCTAAGTCTATTATTTGGTGTGGATTGTGTCGTCCAATACATCCATTCATTTGGAGCACTGATTTAAGAAGAAATAAAAAAACACTGTACAATTGAATTTAAACCTCTTGTTTGACCATATCTTTGATTACCTCTTAATTATCGTGCTGGAAGTGATTTCAGAGAGAGAGGGAGAGAGAGAGATAATCTTATTACTATAACCAACATAGAACACAAGTGACATATTTACTCACAATTTCAGACACAATTAATTTCTTTTGGTTTACGAAAACAATTCTAAAAAACATGAGTCACACACTGACCCAACCACTCACACATACACGCACAGCACCTCAACAGCCGAAACACAGTCAATTGAGTTACAAAACAGCATGTTGATACCAGTGATCAAATGATTCAAAAGGGTGGGAATGTTATGCTATGATGTGGAAATGTACCACTTGGAGCTTGGTAAAGGGACCCACTTTGCAGTATGTGCTGTATGTAAGGTATGTATGTAACAGTGTGTGCTGTATGTAAGGTATGTATGTAACAGTGTGTGCTGTATGTTAGGTATGTATGTGACAGTGTGCGCTATATGTTAGGTATGTATGTAACAGTGTGTGCTGTATGTAAGGTATGTATGTAACAGTGTGTGCTGTATGTTAGGTATGTATGTGACAGTGTGCGCTATATGTTAGGTATGTATGTAACAGTGTGCGCTATATGTTAGGTATGTATGTAACAGTGTGTGCTGTATGTTAGGTATGTATGTAACAGTGTGTGCTGTATGTTAGGTATGTATGTAACAGTGTGTGCTGTATGTTGGTATGTATGTAACAGTGTGTGCTGTATGTTAGGTATGTATGTAACAGTGTGTGCTGAATGATAGGTATGTATGTAACAGTGTGTGCTGAATGTTAGGTATTTATGTAACACTGTGTGCTATATGTTAGGTATGTATGTAACAGTGTGTGCTGACTGTTAGGTATTTATGTAACACTGTGTGCTATATGTTAGGTATGTATGTAACAGTGTGTGCTGTATGTTAGGTATGTATGTAACAGTGTGTGCTGTATGTTAGGTATAAATATAATAGTGCGCTCTTTATGTTAGGTATGTATGTAACAATGTGTGCTGTATGTTAGTTATATATGTAACAATGTGTGTTGTATGTTAGGTATGTATGTAACAGTGTGTGCTGTATGTTAGGTATGTATATAATAGTGTGCGCTATATGTTAGGTATGTATGTAACAATGTGTGCTGTATGTTAGGTATGTATGCAACAGTGTGCGCTGTATGTTAGGTATGTATGTGACAGTCTGTGCTGTATATTAGGTATGTATGTAACAGTGTGTACTGTATCTTAAGTATGTATTTAACAGTGTGTGCTGTATGTTAGGTATGTATGTAACAGTGTGTGCTATATGTTAGGTATGTATATAACAGTGTGTGCTTAATGTTAGGTATGTATGTAACACTGTGTGCTATATGTTAGGTATGTATGTAACAGTTTGTGCTGTATGTTAGGTATGTATGTAACAGTGTGTACTGTATGTTAGGTATGTATGTAACAGTGTGCGCTATATGTTATGTATGTATGTAACAGTGTATGCTGTATGTAGGTATGTATGAAACAGTGTGTGCTGTATGTTAGGTATGTATGTAACAGTGTGTGCTATATGTTAGGTTTGTATGTAACAGTGTGTGCTGAAAGTTAGGTATGTATGTAACAGTGTGCGCTGTATGTTCGGTATGCATGTAACAGTCTGTGCTGTATGTTAGGTAAGTATGTAACAGTGTGCGCTATATGTTAGGTATGTATGTAACAGTGTGTGCTTTATGTTAGGTATGTATGTAATAGTGTGCGCTATATTTTAGGTATGTATGTAACAATGTGTGCTGTATGGTAGGTTTATATGTAACAATGTGTGCTGTATGTTAGGTATGTATGTAATAGTGTGCGCTGTATGTTAGGTATGTATGTAACAGTGTGTGCTATATGTTAGGTATGTATGTAAGAGTGTGTGCTTAATTTTAGGTATGTATGTAACACTGTGTGCTATATGTTAGGTATGTATGTAACAGCTTGTGCTGTATGTTAGGTATGTATGTAACAGTGTGTACTGTATGTTAGGTATGTATGTAACAGTGTGGCTATATGTTAGGTATGTATGTAACAGTGTGTACTGTATGTAGGTATGTATGAAACAGTGTGTGCTGTATGTTAGGTATGTATGTAACAGTGTGTGCTATATGTTAGGTATGTATGTAACAGTGTGTGCTGAATGATAGGTATGTATGTAACAGTATGTGCTGAATGTTAGGTATTTATGTAACACTGTGTGCTATATGTTAGGTATGTATGTAACAGTGTGTGCTGTATGTTAGGTATGTATATAATAGTGTGCGCTTTATGTTAGGTATGTATGTAACAGTATGTGCTATATGTTAGTTATATATATAACAATGTGTACTGTATGTTAGGTATGTATGTAACAGTGTGCGCTGTATGTTAGGCATGTACGTAACAGTGTGTGGTGTATGTTAGGTATGTATATAATAGTGTGCGCTATATGTTAGGTATATATGTAACAATGTGTGCTGTATGTTAGTTATATATGTAACAATGTGTGCTGTATGTTAGGTATGTATGTATCAGTGTGTGCTGTATGTTAGGTATGTATATAATAGTGTGCGCTATATGTTAGGTATGTATGTAACAGTGTGTGCTGTATGTTAGGTATGTATGTAACAATGTGTGCTGTATGTTAGGTATGCATGTAACAGTGTGTACTATATGTTAGGTATGTATGTAACAATGTGTGCTGTATGTTAGGTATGTATGAAACAGTGTGCGCTGTATGTTAGGTATGTATGTGACAGTCTGTGCTGTATATTAGGTATGTACGTAACAGTGTGTACTGTATCTTAAGTATGTATGTAACAGTGTGTGCTGTATGTTAGGTATGTATGTAACAGTGTGTGCTAAATGTTAGGTATGTATGTAACAGTGTGTGCTTAATGTTAGGTATGTATGTAACACTGTGTGCTATATGTTAGGTATGTATGTAACAGTTTGTGCTGTATGTTAGGTATGTATGTAACAGTGTGTACTGTATGTTAGGTATGTATGTGACAGTGTGCGCTATATGTTATGTATGTATGTAACAGTGTATACTGTATGTAGGTATGTATGAAACAGTGTGTGCTGTATGTTAGGTATGTATGTAACAGTGTGTGCTATATGTTAGGTTTGTATGTAACAGTGTGTGCTGAAAGTTAGGTATGTATGTAACAGTGTGCGCTGTATGTTCGGTATGTATGTAACAGTCTGTGCTGTATGTTAGGTAAGTATGTAACAGTGTGCGCTATATGTTAGGTATGTATGTAACAGTGTGTGCTTTATGTTAGGTATGTATGTAATAGTGTGCGCTATATGTTAGGTATATATGTAACAATGTGTTCTGTATGTTAGGTATGTATGTAACACTGTGTGCTGTATGTTAGGTATAAATATAATAGTGCGCGCTTTATGTTAGGTATGTATGTAACAATGTGTGCTGTATGTTAGTTATATATGTAACAATGTGTGTTGTATGTTAGGTATGTATGTAACAGTGTGTGCTGTATGTTAGGTATGTATATAATAGTGTGCGCTATATGTTAGGTATGTATATAATAGTCTGTGCTGTATGTTAGGTAAGTATGTAACAGTGTGCGCTATATGTTAGGTATGTATGTAACAGTGTGTGCTTTATGTTAGGTATGTATGTAATAGTGTGCGCTATATGTTAGGTATGTATGTAACAATGTGTGCTGTATGGTAGGTTTATATGTAACAATGTGTGCTGTATGTTAGGTATGTATGTAATAGTGTGCGCTGTATGTTAGGTATGTATGTAACAGTGTGTGCTATATGTTAGGTATGTATGTAAGAGTGTGTGCTTAATTTTAGGTATGTATGTAACACTGTGTGCTATATGTTAGGTATGTATGTAACAGCTTGTGCTGTATGTTAGGTATGTATGTAACAGTGTGTACTGTATGTTAGGTATGTATGTAACAGTGTGGCTATATGTTAGGTATGTATGTAACAGTGTGGCTATATGTTAGGTATGTATGTAACAGTGTGTACTGTATGTAGGTATGTATGAAACAGTGTGTGCTGTATGTTAGGTATGTATGTAACAGTGTGTGCTATATGTTAGGTATGTATGTAACAGTGTGTGCTGAATGATAGGTATGTATGTAACAGTATGTGCTGAATGTTAGGTATTTATGTAACACTGTGTGCTATATGTTAGGTATGTATGTAACAGTGTGTGCTGTATGTTAGGTATGTATATAATAGTGTGCGCTTTATGTTAGGTATGTATGTAACAGTATGTGCTATATGTTAGTTATATATATAACAATGTGTACTGTATGTTAGGTATGTATGTAACAGTGTGCGCTGTATGTTAGGCATGTACGTAACAGTGTGTGGTGTATGTTAGGTATGTATATAATAGTGTGCGCTATATGTTAGGTATATATGTAACAATGTGTGCTGTATGTTAGTTATATATGTAACAATGTGTGCTGTATGTTAGGTATGTATGTAACAGTGTGTGCTGTATGTTAGGTATGTATATAATAGTGTGCGCTATATGTTAGGTATGTATGTAACAGTGTGTGCTGTATGTTAGGTATGTATGTAACAATGTGTGCTGTATGTTAGGTATGCATGTAACAGTGTGTACTATATGTTAGGTATGTATGTAACAATGTGTGCTGTATGTTAGGTATGTATGAAACAGTGTGCGCTGTATGTTAGGTATGTATGTGACAGTCTGTGCTGTATATTAGGTATGTATGTAACAGTGTGTACTGTATCTTAAGTATGTATGTAACAGTGTGTGCTGTATGTTAGGTATGTATGTAACAGTGTGTGCTAAATGTTAGGTATGTATGTAACAGTGTGTGCTTAATGTTAGGTATGTATGTAACACTGTGTGCTATATGTTAGGTATGTATGTAACAGTTTGTGCTGTATGTTAGGTATGTATGTAACAGTGTGTACTGTATGTTAGGTATGTATGTGACAGTGTGCGCTATATGTTATGTATGTATGTAACAGTGTATACTGTATGTAGGTATGTATGAAACAGTGTGTGCTGTATGTTAGGTATGTATGTAACAGTGTGTGCTATATGTTAGGTTTGTATGTAACAGTGTGTGCTGAAAGTTAGGTATGTATGTAACAGTGTGCGCTGTATGTTCGGTATGTATGTAACAGTCTGTGCTGTATGTTAGGTAAGTATGTAACAGTGTGCGCTATATGTTAGGTATGTATGTAACAGTGTGTGCTTTATGTTAGGTATGTATGTAATAGTGTGCGCTATATGTTAGGTATATATGTAACAATGTGTTCTGTATGTTAGGTATGTATGTAACACTGTGTGCTGTATGTTAGGTATAAATATAATAGTGCGCGCTTTATGTTAGGTATGTATGTAACAATGTGTGCTGTATGTTAGTTATATATGTAACAATGTGTGTTGTATGTTAGGTATGTATGTAACAGTGTGTGCTGTATGTTAGGTATGTATATAATAGTGTGCGCTATATGTTAGGTATGTATGTAACAATGTGTGCTGTATGTTAGGTATGTATGCAACAGTGTGCGCTGTATGTTAGGTATGTATGTGACAGTCTGTGCTGTATATTAGGTATGTATGTAACAGTGTGTACTGTATCTTAAGTATGTATTTAACAGTGTGTGCTGTATGTTAGGTATGTATGTAACAGTGTGTGCTATATGTTAGGTATGTATGTAACAGTGTGTGCTTAATGTTAGGTATGTATGTAACACTGTGTGCTATATGTTAGGTATGTATGTAACAGTTTGTGCTGTATGTTAGGTATGTATGTAACAGTGTGTACTGTATGTTAGGTATGTATGTAACAGTGTGTACTGTATGTTAGGTATGTATGTAACAGTGTGCGCTATATGTTATGTATGTATGTAACAGTGTATGCTGTATGTAGGTATGTATGAAACAGTGTGTGCTGTATGTTAGGTATGTATGTAACAGTGTGTGCTGAATGTTAGGTATGTATGTAACAGTGTGCGCTGTATGTTCGGTATGCATGTAACAGTCTGTGCTGTATGTTAGGTATGTATGTAACAGTGTGCGCTGTATGTTCGGTATGCATGTAACAGTCTGTGCTGTATGTTAGGTAAGTATGTAACAGTGTGCGCTATATGTTAGGTATGTATGTAACAGTGTGTGCTTTATGTTAGGTATGTATGTAATAGTGTGCGCTATATGTTAGGTATGTATGTAACAGTGTGTGCTATATGTTAGGTATGTATGTAAGAGTGTGTGCTTAATTTTAGGTATGTATGTAACACTGTGTGCTATATGTTAGGTATGTATGTAACAGCTTGTGCTGTATGTTAGGTATGTATGTAACAGTGTGTACTGTATGTTAGGTATGTATGTAACAGTGTGGCTATATGTTAGGTATGTATGTAACAGTGTGTACTGTATGTAGGTATGTATGAAACAGTGTGTGCTGTATGTTAGGTATGTATGTAACAGTGTGTGCTATATGTTAGGTATGTATGTAACAGTGTGTACTGAATGATAGGTATGTATGTAACAGTATGTGCTGAATGTTAGGTATTTATGTAACACTGTGTGCTATATGTTAGGTATGTATGTAACAGTGTGTGCTGTATGTTAGGTATGTATGTAACAATGTGTGCTATATGTTAGTTATATATATAACAATGTGTACTGTATGTTAGGTATGTATGTAACAGTGTGCGCTGTATGTTAGGCATGTACGTAACAGTGTGTGGTGTATGTTAGGTATGTATATAATAGTGTGCGCTATATGTTAGGTATATATGTAACAATGTGTGCTGTATGTTAGTTATATATGTAACAATGTGTGCTGTATGTTAGGTATGTACGTAACAGTGTGTGCTATATGTTAGGTATGTATGTAACAATGTGTGCTGTATGTTAGGTATGTATGTGACAGTCTGTGCTGTATATTAGGTATGTATGTAACAGTGTGTACTGTATCTTAAGTATGTATGTAACAGTGTGCGCTGTATGTTCGGTATGCATGTAACAGTCTGTGCTGTATGTTAGGTATGTATGTAACAGTGTGCGCTGTATGTTCGGTATGCATGTAACAGTCTGTGCTGTATGTTAGGTAAGTATGTAACAGTGTGCGCTATATGTTAGGTATGTATGTAACAGTGTGTGCTTTATGTTAGGTATGTATGTAATAGTGTGCGCTATATGTTAGGTATGTATGTAACAGTGTGTGCTATATGTTAGGTATGTATGTAAGAGTGTGTGCTTAATTTTAGGTATGTATGTAACACTGTGTGCTATATGTTAGGTATGTATGTAACAGCTTGTGCTGTATGTTAGGTATGTATGTAACAGTGTGTACTGTATGTTAGGTATGTATGTAACAGTGTGGCTATATGTTAGGTATGTATGTAACAGTGTGTACTGTATGTAGGTATGTATGAAACAGTGTGTGCTGTATGTTAGGTATGTATGTAACAGTGTGTGCTATATGTTAGGTATGTATGTAACAGTGTGTACTGAATGATAGGTATGTATGTAACAGTATGTGCTGAATGTTAGGTATTTATGTAACACTGTGTGCTATATGTTAGGTATGTATGTAACAGTGTGTGCTGTATGTTAGGTATGTATGTAACAATGTGTGCTATATGTTAGTTATATATATAACAATGTGTACTGTATGTTAGGTATGTATGTAACAGTGTGCGCTGTATGTTAGGCATGTACGTAACAGTGTGTGGTGTATGTTAGGTATGTATATAATAGTGTGCGCTATATGTTAGGTATATATGCAACAATGTGTGCTGTATGTTAGTTATATATGTAACAATGTGTGCTGTATGTTAGGTATGTACGTAACAGTGTGTGCTATATGTTAGGTATGTATGTAACAATGTGTGCTGTATGTTAGGTATGTATGTGACAGTCTGTGCTGTATATTAGGTATGTATGTAACAGTGTGTACTGTATCTTAAGTATGTATGTAACAGTGTGTGCTGTATGTTAGGTATGTATGTAACAGTGTGTGCTAAATGTTAGGTATGTATGTAACAGTGTGTGCTTAATGTTAGGTATGTATGTAACACTGTGTGCTATATGTTAGGTATGTATGTAACAGTTTGTGCTGTATGTTAGGTATGTATGTAACAGTGTGTACTGTATGTTAGGTATGTATGTAACAGTGTGCGCTATATGTTATGTATGTATGTAACAGTGTATACTGTATGTAGGTATGTATGAAACAGTGTGTGCTGTATGTTAGGTATGTATGTAACAGTGTGTGCTATATATTAGGTATGTATGTAATAGTGTGCGCTATATGTTAGGTATATATGTAACAATGTGTTCTGTATGTTAGGTATGTATGTAACAGTGTGTGCTGTATGTTAGGTATAAATATAATAGTGTGTGCTTTATGTTAGGTATGTATGTAACAATGTGTGCTGTATGTTAGTTATATATGTAACAATGTGTGTTGTATGTTAGGTATGTATGTAACAGTGTGTGCTGTATGTTAGGTATGTATATAATAGTGCGCGCTTTATGTTAGGTATGTATGTAACAATGTGTGCTGTATGTTAGTTATATATGTAACAATGTGTGTTGTATGTTAGGTATGTATGTAACAGTGTGTGCTGTATGTTAGGTATGTATATAATAGTGTGCGCTATATGTTAGGTATGTATGTAACAATGTGTGCTGTATGTTAGGTATGTATGCAACAGTGTGCGCTGTATGTTAGGTATGTATGTGACAGTCTGTGCTGTATATTAGGTATGTATGTAACAGTGTGTACTGTATCTTAAGTATGTATTTAACAGTGTGTGCTGTATGTTAGGTATGTATGTAACAGTGTGTGCTATATGTTAGGTATGTATGCAACAGTGTGTGCTTAATGTTAGGTATGTATGTAACACTGTGTGCTATATGTTAGGTATGTATGTAACAGTTTGTGCTGTATGTTAGGTATGTATGTAACAGTGTGTACTGTATATTAGGTATGTATGTAACAGTGTGCGCTATATGTTATGTATGTATGTAACAGTGTATGCTGTATGTAGGTATGTATGAAACAGTGTGTGCTGTATGTTAGGTATGTATGTAACAGTGTGTGCTATATGTTAGGTTTGTATGTAACAGTGTGTGCTGAATGTTAGGTATGTATGTAACAGTGTGCGCTGTATGTTCGGTATGCATGTAACAGTCTTTGCTGTATGTTAGGTAAGTATGTAACAGTGTGCGCTATATGTTAGGTATGTATGTAACAGTGTGTGCTTTATGTTAGGTATGTATGTAATAGTGTGCGCTGTATGTTAGGTATGTATGTAACAGTGTGTGCTATATGTTAGGTATGTATGTAAGAGTGTGTGCTTAATTTTAGGTATGTATGTAACACTGTGTGCTATATGTTAGGTATGTATGTAACAGCTTGTGCTGTATGTTAGGTATGTATGTAACAGTGTGTACTGTATGTTAGGTATGTATGTAACAGTGTGGCTATATGTTAGGTATGTATGTAACAGTGTGTACTGTATGTAGGTATGTATGAAACAGTGTGTGCTGTATGTTAGGTATGTATGTAACAGTGTGTGCTATATGTTAGGTATGTATGTAACAGTGTGTGCTGAATGATAGGTATGTATGTAACAGTATGTGCTGAATGTTAGGTATTTATGTAACACTGTGTGCTATATGTTAGGTATGTATGTAACAGTGTGTGCTGTATGTTAGGTATGTATGTAACAATGTGTGCTATATGTTAGTTATATATATAACAATGTGTACTGTATGTTAGGTATGTATGTAACAGTGTGCGCTGTATGTTAGGCATGTACGTAACAGTGTGTGGTGTATGTTAGGTATGTATATAATAGTGTGCGCTATATGTTAGGTATGTATGTAACAATGTGTGCTGTATGTTAGGTATGTATGCAACAGTGTGCGCTGTATGTTAGGTATGTATGTGACAGTCTGTGCTGTATATTAGGTATGTATGTAACAGTGTGTACTGTATCTTAAGTATGTATTTAACAGTGTGTGCTGTATGTTAGGTATGTATGTAACAGTGTGTGCTATATGTTAGGTATGTATGTAACAGTGTGTGCTTAATGTTAGGTATGTATGTAACACTGTGTGCTATATGTTAGGTATGTATGTAACAGTTTGTGCTGTATGTTAGGTATGTATGTAACAGTGTGTACTGTATGTTAGGTATGTATGTAACAGTGTGCGCTATATGTTATGTATGTATGTAACAGTGTATGCTGTATGTAGGTATGTATGAAACAGTGTGTGCTGTATGTTAGGTATGTATGTAACAGTGTGTGCTATATGTTAGGTTTGTATGTAACAGTGTGTGCTGAATGTTAGGTATGTATGTAACAGTGTGCGCTGTATGTTCGGTATGCATGTAACAGTCTGTGCTGTATGTTAGGTATGTATGTAACAGTGTGCGCTGTATGTTCGGTATGCATGTAACAGTCTGTGCTGTATGTTAGGTAAGTATGTAACAGTGTGCGCTATATGTTAGGTATGTATGTAACAGTGTGTGCTTTATGTTAGGTATGTATGTAATAGTGTGCGCTATATGTTAGGTATGTATGTAACAGTGTGTGCTATATGTTAGGTATGTATGTAAGAGTGTGTGCTTAATTTTAGGTATGTATGTAACACTGTGTGCTATATGTTAGGTATGTATGTAACAGCTTGTGCTGTATGTTAGGTATGTATGTAACAGTGTGTACTGTATGTTAGGTATGTATGTAACAGTGTGGCTATATGTTAGGTATGTATGTAACAGTGTGTACTGTATGTAGGTATGTATGAAACAGTGTGTGCTGTATGTTAGGTATGTATGTAACAGTGTGTGCTATATGTTAGGTATGTATGTAACAGTGTGTACTGAATGATAGGTATGTATGTAACAGTATGTGCTGAATGTTAGGTATTTATGTAACACTGTGTGCTATATGTTAGGTATGTATGTAACAATGTGTGCTATATGTTAGTTATATATATAACAATGTGTACTGTATGTTAGGTATGTATGTAACAGTGTGCGCTGTATGTTAGGCATGTACGTAACAGTGTGTGGTGTATGTTAGGTATGTATATAATAGTGTGCGCTATATGTTAGGTATGTATGTAACAATGTGTGCTGTATGTTAGGTATGTATGCAACAGTGTGCGCTGTATGTTAGGTATGTATGTGACAGTCTGTGCTGTATATTAGGTATGTATGTAACAGTGTGTACTGTATCTTAAGTATGTATTTAACAGTGTGTGCTGTATGTTAGGTATGTATGTAACAGTGTGTGCTATATGTTAGGTATGTATGTAACAGTGTGTGCTTAATGTTAGGTATGTATGTAACACTGTGTGCTATATGTTAGGTATGTATGTAACAGTTTGTGCTGTATGTTAGGTATGTATGTAACAGTGTGTACTGTATGTTAGGTATGTATGTAACAGTGTGCGCTATATGTTATGTATGTATGTAACAGTGTATGCTGTATGTAGGTATGTATGAAACAGTGTGTGCTGTATGTTAGGTATGTATGTAACAGTGTGTGCTATATGTTAGGTTTGTATGTAACAGTGTGTGCTGAATGTTAGGTATGTATGTAACAGTGTGCGCTGTATGTTCGGTATGCATGTAACAGTCTGTGCTGTATGTTAGGTATGTATGTAACAGTGTGCGCTGTATGTTCGGTATGCATGTAACAGTCTGTGCTGTATGTTAGGTAAGTGTGTAACAGTGTGCGCTATATGTTAGGTATGTATGTAACAGTGTGTGCTTTATGTTAGGTATGTATGTAATAGTGTGCGCTATATGTTAGGTATGTATGTAACAGTGTGTGCTATATGTTAGGTATGTATGTAAGAGTGTGTGCTTAATTTTAGGTATGTATGTAACACTGTGTGCTATATGTTAGGTATGTATGTAACAGCTTGTGCTGTATGTTAGGTATGTATGTAACAGTGTGTACTGTATGTTAGGTATGTATGTAACAGTGTGGCTATATGTTAGGTATGTATGTAACAGTGTGTACTGTATGTAGGTATGTATGAAACAGTGTGTGCTGTATGTTAGGTATGTATGTAACAGTGTGTGCTATATGTTAGGTATGTATGTAACAGTGTGTACTGAATGATAGGTATGTATGTAACAGTATGTGCTGAATGTTAGGTATTTATGTAACACTGTGTGCTATATGTTAGGTATGTATGTAACAGTGTGTGCTGTATGTTAGGTATGTATGTAACAATGTGATCTATATGTTAGTTATATATATAACAATGTGTACTGTATGTTAGGTATGTATGTAACAGTGTGCGCTGTATGTTAGGCATGTACGTAACAGTGTGTGGTGTATGTTAGGTATGTATATAATAGTGTGCGCTATATGTTAGGTATATATGTAACAATGTGTGCTGTATGTTAGTTATATATGTAACAATGTGTGCTGTATGTTAGGTATGTATGTAACAGTGTGTGCTGTATGTTAGGTATGTATATAATAGTGTGCGCTATATGTTAGGTATGTATGTAACAGTGTGTGCTGTATGTTAGGTATGTATTTAACAATGTGTGCTGTATGTTAGGTATGTACGTAACAGTGTGTACTATATGTTAGGTATGTATGTAACAATGTGTGCTGTATGTTAGGTATGTATGTGACAGTCTGTGCTGTATATTAGGTATGTATGTAACAGTGTGTACTGTATCTTAAGTATGTATGTAACAGTGTGTGCTGTATGTTAGGTATGTATGTAACAGTGTGTGCTAAATGTTAGGTATGTATGTAACAGTGTGTGCTTAATGTTAGGTATGTATGTAACACTGTGTGCTATATGTTAGGTATGTATGTAACAGTTTGTGCTGTATGTTAGGTATGTATGTAACAGTGTGTACTGTATGTTAGGTATGTATGTAACAGTGTGCGCTATATGTTATGTATGTATGTAACAGTGTATACTGTATGTAGGTATGTATGAAACAGTGTGTGCTGTATGTTAGGTATGTATGTAACAGTGTGTGCTATATATTAGGTATGTATGTAATAGTGTGCGCTATATGTTAGGTATATATGTAACAATGTGTTCTGTATGTTAGGTATGTATGTAACAGTGTGTGCTGTATGTTAGGTATAAATATAATAGTGCGTGCTTTATGTTAGGTATGTATGTAACAATGTGTGCTGTATGTTAGTTATATATGTAACAATGTGTGTTGTATGTTAGGTATGTATGTAACAGTGTGTGCTGTATGTTAGGTATGTATATAATAGTGCGCGCTTTATGTTAGGTATGTATGTAACAATGTGTGCTGTATGTTAGTTATATATGTAACAATGTGTGTTGTATGTTAGGTATGTATGTAACAGTGTGTGCTGTATGTTAGGTATGTATATAATAGTGTGCGCTATATGTTAGGTATGTATGTAACAATGTGTGCTGTATGTTAGGTATGTATGCAACAGTGTGCGCTGTATGTTAGGTATGTATGTGACAGTCTGTGCTGTATATTAGGTATGTATGTAACAGTGTGTACTGTATCTTAAGTATGTATTTAACAGTGTGTGCTGTATGTTAGGTATGTATGTAACAGTGTGTGCTATATGTTAGGTATGTATGCAACAGTGTGTGCTTAATGTTAGGTATGTATGTAACACTGTGTGCTATATGTTAGGTATGTATGTAACAGTTTGTGCTGTATGTTAGGTATGTATGTAACAGTGTGTACTGTATGCTAGGTATGTATGTAACAGTGTGCGCTATATGTTATGTATGTATGTAACAGTGTATACTGTATGTAGGTATGTATGAAACAGTGTGTGCTGTATGTTAGGTATGTATGTAACAGTGTTTGCTATATGTTAGGTTTGTATGTAACAGTGTGTGCTGAAAGTTAGGTATGTATGTAACAGTGTGCGCTGTATGTTCGGTATGTATGTAACAGTATGTGCCACTGCATGAGTGGGCAAAACTTTGAACAGACAAACTGAGTGTTATATAAATGCAGCAATATGACCACTAATTTATTCAGCTTCTGGAGGCAAATCTTCATTTCTGTCTGTTGAACTGTTCTCCTAAACTGGAAAGATTAGTATTATCTAATTCTGATGCTGCTATGTTCTGAACATCAACACTGTTTTTCTTACTTCCCCAAACACCCCCTCTGCTTCAAACATAACTTTATTATTATCATAAAACAGCTACTTATATGACCTGTGTTTTATATGTCTTTATATGACCAACATAATAACTCAAATGAAAACATAATAAAAAGATTTTTGCTGATACGTAGAGACTATAGCCCATATCACTGGTGAATGTTAAAATCTCTATCAAAATGTAAAGGTTAGCAAATTGAAGAAACTAGTGTTGTGATGCACACCTTTAGGGCACATACAAAGCATTTGTGAATTTTAATTGAATTTTGACCTGTGGTTTTTGATGGGATGTGGATCGGCCCTGTTTAGGGTAACCCTATGTGCCTTTCATGGGGACATAATGTGTTTTTGTGTTTGTGGACAATTTCACAAAAAATCCATGATTTTGGTCTGTTGGTATTTTGATGTATTAAGTGTTGGACCTCATCTTTGAGAAGGTTCCCGTGGTTCTGCCCCATATGTGGATGAGGTTCTTATCCCTATTCCCAAGGTTCTCTCTGCCCAGTTTGTTGGACTGGAGAAGCAGAAGCTGATGACCATCAAGTAACTCTGCCCATATGCATAGCACCATGCAGGTGGAAACTACCACTCAGATTCTCCAGAACCTAAAGTCCCAACACCAGCAACACACACCTGAGCAAACTGCACATGATAGTCAATGATGTCAATGATGACACCCAGGGCTGGACTGGGATAATTAATCAGCCTTGGACTATTGCCCAGACTGGCCCACTACAGTCGGTCGGACACCACCCATTCTTGGATGAACATGATAAATGCACAAATGACTGTGTGTAGGGTCGCAGGGGGCTGGAGCCTATCCCAGCTGACTTTGGGCGGGAGGCGGGGTTCACTCTGTACAAGTCACCAGTTCATCACATAGAAAGACAAACATTGAGTTGTATGACAACTACACATTGACTATTACATTGACAAACATTCAGACTCACATTCACACCTACAGCCAATCTAGAGTCACCAGTTCACCTCTACTGCATGTTTTTAGTGGTGGGAGGAAGCTGGAGAACATGGAGGGAACCCACACAGACACGGGGAGAACATGGAGAACCCACACAGACACGGGGAGAACATGGAGAGAACCCACACAGACACGGGGAGAACATGGAGGGAACCCACACAGACACGGGGAGAACATGGAGAGAACCCACACAGACACGGGGAGAACATGGAGAGAACCCACACAGACATGAGGAGAACTACACAGAAAAGTCCCAGGTCCTCAGGTGGATTTGAACTCAGGACCTTCTTGCTGTGAGGCAACAGTGCTACACACTATACCACCATGCCAGGATTGTTAGGGTTTTCCATATTTGAGATAACTAGCCAGAGGATAAACATCCCTATTAAACCCACCAAATCTGCTTTTCAGTCAACTTTAATGCAAACGGCCCCAATTTAAGAGAGAACGTTTTAGTTACAATGAAAGTCCAATCTCTCATTTGAAGTGTTGTTAATTCATTTATACATATTTAAAAAATTTCTAATGTTTTTAATGTTTAATTTCTCAAAATATGACAAATACTAAATCTAAAAATATATATATATTAAATATCTAATGTACGCTTTAAGCCCATGAGCGTTCCGAATAAGCCCGCTTCATGATTTGTTGATGAATAAATATACTGTATATTTAACAAATCTTTCAGTAGCTGGTTTCATTTTGTCTCCACTCTGACCTGTAAATGACATTTGAAATAGACGAGTCAATATCCTTTATGATAAAGTTCAGTTAACTTAGCAATGACTAGGCTACGCTACGTTCACACCAAGATGTGTTACACTAGATTATTTTTGTCTGAATGGTTTTGGCTCATCCTGTCCCTCCCTGTATTACAGTTTACCTGTTCACCTCTTTCACCTGGGAGCCTCCTCTCCTACACTGTAGCTGTCAGCCTCCTCGGCTGCCTGGCCTGCCTCACTCTCCTGTTCCCGGATCTCGATGGCCTCTGGGGGATCAGTAGCTTCCTCCTCCTTCCTCTGTCCCTCTCCATCATCATCATGGTGCACCTGTTGGCAGCAGATGTGCTAGCACCACTAGCACCAAGGTCCATGAGAAAAAAACAAAAAACAAAACCACACATCCTTCCACCGACCCACAGACAACCGGACTACCGGGAATACTCCCAGTACTGCCAATGGCCAGTCTACGTCATGCAGTCTTAACACACAACACAAAGACACAGATGCTGACGTTTTGGGGGAGCATACAGTTGGTATGCTGACTGCAGGAATGTCCACTAGGGCTGTTCCTATGAACTGGATATTCATTTCTCTACCATAAGCTGTCTTTAACCTCATTTCCAAGAATAGTACATCCAAGTGGCCTCACAACCACAGCCCACGTGTAACCACACCAGCCCAGGACCACCACATCCAGACTCTCCACCTGTGAGATGGTCTGAGGCCAATCCAGACTGCTGAGATAGCAGTTAGTAGAATTTCAGCACAAACTGTCTCTATTATGTCAGCAGTGTGAATGCTAATGTGTCCTGGGCCACACTGAAGGATTGTCTATTCACCACAGTAATAACTACAGGACACTCAAAGAGCACCATTTATGAATCCTACTATGGTGACGCGTAACCCTCCTGCCTCTGATTGGCTTGGCATGACGATGACGTTTCTCATGTAAGCCCCTCACTGAAAGAACTTTGACTATGTGAGAAACAACATTGTCAGAGGCAGAGTAGGGCAGGTCATGATATCGCCATAGTAGGATTCAATCTCTTCCGTCTTCCAGATAAGCCTCAAAACCTAATCACCTGTCCCTCACCCCAGGGCCCTCCGATCCATTTTGTCATCATTAAGATGTTGGGATAGTGCTGACCAGATCTCAAGTTGATCAAGATTATCTGTAGGAAGAGCTGATTAAAGTCAAATGCATGATATTGGTGGCAGTTCCTCCTAATAATCCTAATCTCCTCCTGTAAATTCAAAATGACCATGTCTCGTAGAGGCTTTTTGTAGATCTACACACGAACAATATTTTATACTAGTGAAAAAATGGCAGGGGCTCCTTATTTGTAATTTTCTAATGGGTCCATTTTTCCAGACACAATCCTGTAACCAACATCAGGTCAAAATGTTTACCACCTCTGATGAGTGTTCTAGGTTCCCTGGGTTTCTGAGTACTCTGGCCTCTCTATATCAATTTCCTGTTTTATGGCGAATATCAACAGTCACTGCACTGCCAGCTGATGAACACACAGTATTCACATTAAAGCTTCACCAAAGTGTTCTGGCCTTTATCAACCAATTTAAGGTCAATGTGTTCAATGGGCAAACAGGAGAAAAAGCCTCTGGGCTTACTTTAGGTACACTAACTTCAATCCAAGAGTGTAGTTAAGTGTCTTTATGATGTCTTAATGATTAGGACATTTGAGGTCCCTAATTCTTCATCCAACCATGGCTGAAATGAATGGTTCAGCTCTTCATATTTAGATGGAGCTGAGAATCTGAAATGGTTGTGCACAAACAATTAGAAACACTTACAAGTTCCTCAATGGTGCAGCCATGTAGTCCACTGGTATTCAGAAATGTGTCTGTGGCAGTAAGTCGAGAACTGAATTGAGGGGCATGAGTGGATCAGTGTCGGGGGTTTAGGGGTCAGGAGAAAGCAGTGGAACCTGGAAGAGAACTGAATTTTGATCAGACATGCCAAAATTAACCAATTTCACACTATCCACTCAGAAACCATGGGAGAGTGTGTGTCCTTGGTCATGGTGGGAGTTGGATGGGAGGAGGAACAGGCACAGATACGCACAGCAACAACGACAACAGCTACAATACTAACAATATAGAAATGAGTTTTTTATTGGAATTAAAGGAAACATCCTGATCAAACATGACTCCCAGGTTCCCAGTGGTGCTGGAAGCCAGAGCAAAGCCATGCAGTGTATGTCATCAGATAACAGATCAAATCATATCAAATCATCAGATTTGATATGACAGCCACTCTCAGACCAGCATCGTGAAACAGCGCCCAAACAAATCCCCTTCTCTGTGACCCCTTCAGTGCGTTCAAACTGAACCAGCCAAGGTGTCACAACGCCAGCTTGGTGTGTGCGCTCATAATGTCTGACGAACAACAGTGAACATTAAAGATGATATATTTCACTATCTCCACAGTTTAGCTAGCACTCATCTTCTTTGCTTGTTCTTAATTAAACAACATACTACTACAACGTCACACCCGTTCCACAATGCCGCGTCGCTCAATTCATACAGACGCCTGTTTACTACTCAGTTAATGTTGTTATGTAGGAAATCACTGCTTTCTCTAGATGTTTAGAGAGGAGGGGAAGAAGAACTACGTTAGGTAGGACCTCTGGATCAAGGCTTTTTACATAAGAGGATTTTTAATGCCTGTTTGCCCTGTTAGTAAAAACATTGTGTCCCTTTTTTCCAGTGATGCACTTCTTTTGTTGCTTCTAGAGCTGGGGGATGAGATCCATTTACATGTGATCACCAGTGATGCATATGGAGATGCATTATGGTGAATATATATACAACAGTCTGAGCTGTCCACTTGTGTTCTGATGGTAATACCAGGATCAAATAGGTTCTTCTTAACAGCCTTTGCTGCCTTTGCACTGAATAGTCTGATGTCACATGATGTCCGGCGTGTTTCCATGCATCTAAGTAGAAAATTGATATTATGTGACAGCTCATACAAACTGCAATGACTCAGAGGGAGAACTCACCTTGACCCTGTGACAAACAGGCATACAAACACATGCAGACACACACACACACACACACACACACACACACACACACACACAGACACACACACACACACAGACACACACACACACACACACACACACACACACACACACAGACACACACACACACACACACACACACACACACACACACACACACTAGAACGCAGGTCTGCATAGCATTAATTTACCATTTTGTTTCCACTACACATACCACCTTGCAGTAATTACTAGCACTGAAGTGTCTTCTATCCTGTTCATTGTTTGATTTGAAAGATAAGTAGACTGATCACAACACAACAGAGCAGCACCATACAAATGTGTTATA
Source organism: Chaunax sp. Z400 (assembly GCA_037577475.1). Lineage (NCBI taxonomy): Eukaryota > Metazoa > Chordata > Actinopteri > Lophiiformes > Chaunacidae > Chaunax > Chaunax sp. Z400. The sequence goes on along the minus strand of CM075206.1, from coordinate 21,193,010 downwards.
AAGCATCCATGTACCTCCCAAAGTAGGCTACAGTACATTCAAAGGTGGCTCAGATAACATAATGACTATTGCACTTCTACACATATAACTGACCTGTTTCATCTTTGGTTTCAATGTCTGGCAATTATAACCACAATGTCACTGATATTATCAAGTGAATCAAATCAGTACTTACTAAAGTGATTTCTGGAGACTTTACATTCCTATGTGTGCAGCTGGAGCTGGAGGCTCATCTCTACCAGTATAAAGCTGGCCCCTCCTCTCGCTGCAGTCTAGCACTGCTGCTCTATACTGCTGGGGTTTTTGTCTTGAAAGAAATCTTGAAAAAAAAAATTTCTTTTCATACTGTAAAAGTCAAATGATCCATGTCACTTTGTATCTTGCACAATAGATTTAACTATCTATGCATGAATGAATGGGGCATGCAAACCTTACTCAAGTCTAAAAAGTCATTACATTGTCTTGTTAACATCATTTACAATAATCAAACAATGACGACAGGTTTGCTAGCAAGCTGAGATGATAAAAGACCCGTCGAAAAAGACAAGTACAAGTACAAGTACAATAAGTGTCCCTGCATATTTTAGGACTTTTAGGACATGAAGCCAGACTCCTCCTAACACCTGTTTCCTGTGGGAGTTCACAGACTTCATGTCTGACTGCAGCTAACTGCTCCACTCCAACATCCAAACAGCACCATGCCTTCTTACCCTTGTTTTTTTCTTATTTTACTCTGTGCTTTTTGCAGGCTGAACACTATTTTGGCCTGTTACTGCCATTCAGGTCAGAGACTGAAATGCACCTTAAATGCAACTGTTTTAATGATTGTAAATTTCTAAATGACCATTTTTTTCTAAAATTTTAGAGAGGACGGTTAATTTCATTTATGACTACTAATGACATATTTGACAAATTTCAATCCGACTTTCGCACATATCACAGCACGGATCTGCTCTTATTAGAGTAACCACTGACCTTTTACTTACTGCTGATGCTGGTCATTGCTCGATTTTAATCCTTCTTGATTTGAGCTCTGCCTTCGATACTGTGGATCGCCTTATGTTACTGGGTGGGCATTAGGGACTCTGCCCTGGAATGGTTTAGATCCTATTTATCAAGAAGGACTTACTCAGTTGCCATGGACAATGCCTCATCTTCAGTGGCCCCTCTGAACTGTAGCGTTCCACACGGCTCCATCCGTGGTCCTCTGTTGTTTGCTATACACATGCTTCCATTAGGGCAAATATTTAACAAATATAAAAAATCCAGTACCACTGCTATGCAGATGATACACAAATAAGGCATTTTTAATCATCTTTTATCCTGTCTGTCTGAAATTAAACCTCCAACTAAATGAAAAAAAATCAGAAATTTTTCTCTTTGGTCCTGCAAAATCCACTGCTATTCTGCAGCAGCACCTCTGATCTGTCTCTTCAAATATCAAACCTGAAGCCAGAAACCTTGGGGTAATATTTTACAGTGTAATCACAACAAATTTCAAGTGTTGTACAGTCTCATTTTCTCTCTCTCTGCCTGATCTTGAGAACGTCATCCATGCTTTTATTTCATCTTGGCTTGATTACTGTAACTCCTTGTATTCAGGGCTAAGCCAGAAAGCTACTACACATCTTCAGTTTGTACAAAATGCAGCTGCCCGGCTATTAACTACTACAAGGGGGCAAGATCACATCAGCCCTGTTTGAGCCTCTCTTCACTGGTTACCAGTGAATTTTAGAATTGATTTTAAGATTTGACTGTTCACTTTTAAAGCACTTCATGATTTCGCTCCCAGCTACATTGCAGAGTTGTTGCCCCCATATGAGCCAGGACGTAGCATCAGATCTTCGGGCAGGGCTGTCCAGGCTCAGGACAAAAGGTGAAAGGATGTTTGCAGTCAGGGCTCCTCAGCTCTGGAACACCCTGCCTGAGGAAATGAGATGGGCTCAATCAGTAACTTCTTTCGTACCTGTTTAAAAAAGCCGTTTCTTAACTCCTGGACTCCATTTCATTGCATTCAGGTCTGTCATTATTGTTCTTTACATTTACATTACCTTTATTGTTGAGTGGGGGACTATTCCATTTTATTCAATTTTACTTCATTTTTTGTTGTTCTGACTGCCTGATTTTACTTTAATTGCCTTGAATTACCTTTTTATTTTGTTTTTACCATGTAGTCACCCATCCCATTTCACCTATCCCAGTGGGTCATCACTGGGGTGTGAATGGGGGTGAAACTGCTAGTGGAGGGATGTCAGACCAACAGGCACATTCTATGTGAATGATGGGTGTTGGCATAGGTCACCATCCCTGTTTAAAAATGGCCGTTTCAGTGTAACCTAGATGGATTTAACACACTTTGTTTGTTTTCACTGAACAAACTGTTGGTGTAACGCTGCCCCAGTGTTTGATTTTAAATGGCATGCCAGCGTTCTGCAAGCAAAACAGGTGTGACACATAACACAGCAGCGTCAACGTCTTGTATGTTTTACGTATGCATCAAGCAGTGCTTTCTAAGCAACTAAATAAAATGGAAACAGCACCATTTATTAACACAAACCATTTAATTCTTGCACTTTACTTTGTGCACAAATTGTGTGCCATTTGACTTTAAAAGGGGGGTTGGAATGTCCTAAAGCACTTGCTGCTTTGGACCCTTTATAGAATAAATAAAAACCTGTTACTGTGCTGCTGACAAACAAACGAACAAACTAATGGACAAGGGTGAAAAAAAAAGAAAAGAAAAGAGGAGTTGACAGAAAGAGACATAGGACTTGCAGGCCATGTGTCAGAGGACTGCTCTAGGATATGTGGACCATCACTACAGTAATGGAACCTTCCAGCAAGACATGATGAGTAATTTAGGCACATGGGAATCTAAACAGTTAACAGAACTGTAAAGAACCTTGGAGAATGTTCTCTCAAATCAATGCCATAAAGCCATTTCACCTTCCAAATGCAGAAACATGATATGTATGCCCTGAATAACAAAAAAGATGTGAAGAATAAATTAATTGCAGAACGAGAAATAGAAACATTTGATCTGGCCTTGGAGAGAATTGTGCATTCTAATGAAGAATAACGTGGCCCTTAGAGGCTGCCTGCTGCCTCACACAACAGATAAGACATTAGAGCCAAACATAGACATGTTTCCTCTCATCTATATTTCTCTGTTGTTTCTGTATCTCCTTCCTCCATCTTCACCATGTTTGATATCATGGTACTGAAATGAGGCCAGATAGTAATATTCACATATCACGTGGTTGTTGTCCTGGAGGCAGCTTGCATACACTGTGAAAACCCACATGTAGATTTTCTGTGGTGCATCGTTTACACCTGCAGAGCTACAGGCTGTTTTGTGACATTCTGGCCATAGCTTTGGCTAACAGTACCAGTGGCTCCTCTCCTCTTTCCTCCACAGCTGTTAAACAATGGGTCAAAGGGTTGGTTTCATTACGGGTCTCATTATTAACCCTTCTGTGGTATTTGTACAGATCATGAATGTCAGCTGGTGTATTTAATTATTTGCTTTGAACTGAACAAATTGGACAGAAGGATGTTACATATTTTATGGAGATGACACACAAACCCCATTGCACATTCATGCTAATATACACAACACATTTTTGAACCCTTGGAGACCATTTCTGTCATCTTTTCTATGTTTCATGTTTTCACCTCTTATTGGGGCAAAAGTTATGATTTTATGGAGTTCAGGTCCAGGGGACTCGAACACCACATCCATCCGTCCATCCGTCCATACTAAGTTGTCTAAAATCTGTTGTGTTTTTGTTCTACCTCCAATTTTCTGGAGATATCGGGGTTTTTATTTTGGAGTTTTTGCAAAACTGCACTGTGAAGCCAAGGCGTTATAGTGTAGTGTCCACCTCACTATACTGAGGTGGCACTGTTTATGGATCCGCTGACCTTAGCGGAAACACTAATGAAAAACTAAATAGAGAAAACCTTTATTTAGTTTCCCATATCCCTAGCTCATAGCCAGACACCTTTGGCACATTTGACCCCTCAACAAATACTTTTTCCAGAGAATGGGCAGGGACAAAATCTGGGCTCATTTTTTTGCAACCATCTGCCCCTGCCTGTCCAAACACACTGTTATGAATCCTTTAGCCATCTACTTGTAAACAAAGTTTTCTTGGGGACTTGAAAGTAGGGCACCACAATATTTATCAAAAGGCCATATTATAGGGTAATTATATGACATTTAATATAATTTCTCTTTCTGGTTTCAGTGTCTGGTTACAATCACATTAAACACATGGCTGGTCTGGTTGTGAAGTAAATGATTTTCAGGTACAGCATATTGACCTGATGGTTTTATGAATATACTGTTTAAAAACAAGCTTCAATGAAGCTTAATATGGCTATTTTTTTTTATCATAGGACTTCATTCAACTGCAATATTGACGACTATTATTAATTTTTCTCACTTAAGTGGTTTATATACTGTAGGGCCTTTGTTTGTTTTTTTGTTTGTTTGTTTTTTTCAGGCATTTTTGCCTTTATGCAGAAGGAATGCTGAATATATGACAGAAAATATGGGAGAAAGAGTGAGGGGGAGACATGAGGCAAAGGGCCACAGGCAGGAATTGAGCACATGGCCAGGAGGATTGTAGCCTCAGTACATGGGATGCGCACTTTACCCATTGTGTTTTCTGAATTCCAGGGCTCGTTGTTTCAAATTTGTACTTTTAAACTTTATATATTTGTATGGACCCCCCGAAAGAATTTCCATCTTATCATGGTGGAAGGGTTTGTGTGCCTCTGTGATCCTGGAAGCTGTGTTGTCCAGAGCATTAGCTCCTGGCGTCTCCAAGGCTTATTGGTCTCTTAAAATCTACATTTATTGTAATCATAAGCTGGTTGTAATGATTTCTTTATTTTCATGAATGCCAAGTCATCCACATATTTGGTCATTGCTTGTCAGGCTCTTGTTCTATGTTGCTATTGTGCCTCTGAACAAACTGTGTTAACCTTGGACAAACTTCCTGCACTGTAATGATGTTTGGTGACTGAGTGGAACCCAAGTTCACTGATTGGCTTTTGAATGCCTTCCTGTCTGTTGGTGTGTGCTTGTCTTTTCCACTTCCTAGTTGTATGGCTTCCTGCCTCCCTTGCTTTCTCCATAACTGCTTTCATGCCATAAAAGTGTAATTCACTTTGTCAAGTCCTCTGTGACACATGCAAACACATCCACACTCACAGTGGGACTTATCACTGCCTGTCAGTGCAATAGTGTGTCCTCACTGATGAGATGGTGAGAGAGTTTGAGAAAAACATCTCAAAGAGAAGAAGAAGCAGCAGCTCACACATAGACATTTAGCAAAGGTCTAGTACAACACTGTTTCATATATGATAATACTGGTGAGAATTATGCAGCTAAGACTAAAGCTTTGGCTATAATTATTACGATGCAATTAATAATCATGGTGATTTTCACTTAGGAGAACATTTACATATCTTAAATATGCATATATATATATACACACACACACACACTGCAAAAAGTCAGGTCTCAAAAACAAGACAAAAAACCAACTAGCAAAAACTAGCGCCTTTTGGACACAACTCCATATAGAACAGCCCTCGCCAGCAGGTGGGTTTGAATCCATGACCTTCTTAACCTTCTTACATTACCTCATGTTCAAAATTAATAGCATCCAAAGCTTTTACGATCGTCTTGAAACAAGGCCATACACTCTGGAATATACGTATTTCAAACACTGTTATTATAAAATTAGCAATCCTCACTAAAATAAAGGTATTTTTACCATTAGAAATGGTTTTAGGGTACTGTGAACACCCAACATTAACCCAGACAGAAATGGAAAAAAATTAAAAAAATTATTTCCTGGGTCTATTCATATATTTATAGAAGTACTTGTATACATTACTCTATCTTATATACTGGGCAACAGTGGAAACGCATCATTTTATAAACCCTGTAATTTCTATTCACTAGCCCTAATCTACTGAAACAAACAGTCATGTGATTCACTGAATAGACTTTTTTAAGTACCCACAACCAAAACATGTTAAATCATGAATAACCATCATTTAGTCATAACATAGAAATAAAAATCATTGGTGCATTTCAGAGTAAACCATGATGTTCGTGAGATTTCTTTCTGCATGATTGAAAAGACCTGGTCAAGGCGATAATTTACCAGGTCTAATTAATGTCCTACTGAAACAACTGATGATGTCACGATTTCCAAAAAAAACTTAGGTGAACGGGCAGTTGGGATGCTATGGTCAGAACTCTGCAGATACGTGTCGCACAGATGTTCCAGATGTTATGGCTGATTGCAAAGTGGACGGAGTCCGGATTTAACTTGTACACATCCACGGTACACTGACAGCTATCTGTTACTGAGATACGGTCCTAGGTCCACATGTCATTCCCAGGATACAACAATCAGGCATCACCTTCACGCATGACAATGCCAGACCACATGTGGCTCATGTCTGTCAGGAGTAGACCTGGACCAGTACAATGTCGCTGTCCTTCCTTGGCCAGCATATTCACCAGATCGCAACCCAATAGAGCATCTGTGGGACGTTCAGGATCACTGGTTGAGAGAGAGAGATCCTGCTCCAGCAACACATGAACAACTTGTCACAGCTCTGCAGGAAGAATGGCATGTCATCCTACAAGTCCAGATTAACATCTTATCCATTCAGGAGGTGTAAAGTAGTGATAAATGCTGGAGGTAGACACGCACGGTAGTGACTATTGTTGTTCTCTGTCTCACCATCCACACTTTCTGACTTGTAAACACGAAGACAAAAACCACTAATCTGCAGAAAAATTATTTTTCTGTTTGGCTAAAGGGTGAATAAAGATGTGTGAACCATAATTTACCTTTGATATTTAATATGAACAGGATGGCATGACATAAAAAAATGCATTTCTACTGTTGGTCAGTATACTAATACTAATAGTATCTGAAAGTGAATAAATGATTGAGGTGATGCTGTGCTGAAAAAAAGATACCACACTTTGGGTAAGGTTCATGACGGTGTGACCTCACACTCCAGAGGGTTAAAAGCTTTCATCACATAATCTAAGCGTTACAGCCTTCTCTACATTTTATTGGATTGTCAATTGGATATATAAGGTGTTCCAGTGGTATCATTTTATACAAGCATGGAAGACTTTCTTAGAATCTTTCTACAACAAATTTTTCAATGTTTTTCTAAACTGTAAAACTGACTTTACAAGATGTTCAAAAGTTCAGATGATCTAATCCTTGGCTCTCTCTTCTCTGGCAGATGTATGTGACATACACGGTGCAGGCAAAGGGCACTCGTCTAGCCAAGCCAGCACTGTCTCTTGGGCTCATATGCCTGGCATTTCTCAACGGTCTGAATCGTGTGGCTGAATACCGTAACCACTGGTCAGATATTATCGCCGGCTTCATCATAGGCACTGCCATTGCTGCTTTCCTGGTGAGAATCACAGACACATAGGTGATGTGTGTGTTGAACGTTTGTGGAGTTATTGAGGGATATGGACTAGTTGACTGGATACATTGTTTTTCACTTGAATGTATAGTACAGTAGGCTACTATGCATGCATACAGACACGGGTCACGTAGATTGTCACTTGATGGCCAGTGACTTAATGTGCATGTGACTGTAAACTACCAATACGGAAAAAGAGAGCTATCAGGTAAGTGCAATGTTTAAGATCATCACTAGGGGGTGGTAGAATAATATAAACTTATATCTAACATGACAAAGGGTCTTCATAATCTATATGACTGTTGCCTCATGATGATGTAGCATTATCTAATTTGTGACTAGGTGCTAATGACATGGGGTCATCTCATTTGCATCATACGGAGCCTGGGAGGGGACATGGATTAAAAAAATTTTAAACACGCATGTAATAGTAATACTAATAGTCGTAGTTTACTAGTAATATTAGTGAACCTGCTCTAAAATGTGTTTCAGTGCTGTTGATCCTGGCTGGCCTATTCACTCACTATTAACTTAGAGACCGAAATGAATGGGAGTGAATGGAGCTAAACAGCTAAAATGAGTATTGTCATCTACTTCTAGACAAAAAAAATCCCAAATTTTGTGTTAGTTTGTGCAAATATAGTATTGATTATGAATCAGAAGTAAACTGTAAAAACACCAATGTTCTTTCATTTTTCTTACAAGGAAGGTGATCTTGCTTATATTGATATATCGAAAAAAATTAAAGTTGGCAGAAAAAATATAATCTGTCTAATATCTAATGTAATATCTGTAGGCCCATCAGACAGCGTTTTCATTCCGGGCCTGTTGCGCCTTTATTCCACCCCGACGTCTGTCTGAATGCAATGAAGGTGTAACGGGGTGTCGGTTTGTTTCACCTCTGTGACGCCTTGGAAGGAAGTAACAGTGGTGAAATGGATGTCTGTATGAATGAAGTGTGCCGGTGTTGTGGAACAGATGTGACTTTGTAGTAATATGTTCACGTTGTGCAACCTACATTGGGGGATTTAAGGATGTGGTCATAACAGGAAGTCCGTTATTTGAAGAACAAGTGCAGAAAATGGCCACTAAACTGCGGAGATAGTGAAATATATCAGCTTTTATGTTCACTGTTGCGTCGTACATCACACCTCTTAACATTGTAGAACGCAGCATACATTATGAACGCACACACCGAGGTGGTGTTGTGATGTCACAGAGAAGGGAATTCTTTCTGGCGCTGTTACGCAATGCCTGTCTGAAAGTGGCTTCTGTCTTCACCTCAGAAAACAGTAAGGTGCACGAATAACCTACAAGTGCATTTCACATTAAATGTAAGCAACTTAATGTTTTCTTGATTTTCTTCTTGAATACTTATTTGCAATTCATTGCTGCAGTTTCTGCAGAGGTTAACAATTAGTTAACTGTTTCCTGAGGTGAAGCTCCCGTGAGGCCAGCCAGGATCAACGACACTGAAACACGTACACCAGATTTACTAATACGCGTGCACACATTACTATTTTGCGAGCGCGTATTACTATTATGTATGCGCAAATTACTGTTATACTTTTTAATTTTTGTTTTGGCCATGTTCCCTTCCAGGCTACGTAGCATCAAGACATTAGGAGCTGTCAAAATTAAATCAATGGTGGTTAAAGGTATACTCCCACTCAACTAACAGCCTAGGCGTACAAAATGCATTCCATCATTCATCATATCATTTTATTATTTGGTCAAGTTTCAATGCATAATTCAAACAAAAACATGCCTAATGAAAGGGAATTCCGCGTGGAGATTTGTTTTGGATTTCCCCCACCTAATCGCCATTTCACTGCAGTTTCCCGTCGCTTATGTATGTGCGCAGAAGTACAAGCTCTAATATAATATAAAATATAATGGAGGCAGATAGCCCACAACCAGTAAGTATTTCATAATGCAAAAATAGCGATATGTTCAATTTTTATTATATTTGTATTATATATATAGGTAGTGTGCAGTGCATACTGATCAACTATGTTGTAGGCAGTATGTTACTATGCTATTTCAAGGTTTGTGATGTTCTCAAAAGTAGTGGAAACATGACTGTGTATATGTGTGTTGTAGGTGGTGTGTGTGGTCCATAACTTCAAAGGAAAATTACTGCTGACTAAGGAGTTACCAACTGAGCAGCGGCCCAATACAGCCATGCTGAATATTGGCCAAATGGACAGTCCCCTAGAGAAGTATATAACTTCACAGGTCAGTGCAGCACCACACACCACACCACACTCAAATACACACCTTTAAATGCCTGAAACATCTCTGCTTTAATACTGTATGTCTTAGTGAAGTAATCTGTTGCTGTAATATAAATGTTGTACATCAGCTTTAGACAACTATAGTTTTATGAACACTTACACGGGAAGTTATGCTATTTATTTAAAGCTGATGATTCAAGCCATTTTCAATCAAAAAGTCACAGCAATGTTTTGTTACACATACATATTCAGTATTAATAGTTCTTGAGTACATTGTAAGATGTCACATCTTCACTCACTCTTGCTGTGACTAGCCTTTGGCCTGGAGCTGATGTTGTCAGACGGCACTCAACCTTCGTCGGGTGTTTCATCCCTTAACTGTAACACCTTCCAGTTGGCGGGTCAGCAGTGGTGGCCAAATCACTGCCACCAGCTCTGGGCCTCCAGCTCATTTCCTCCCTTTTATTCAACAGCCAACAGGGGGCTTGTACTGCTGCCTCCCACAGCCAGCAAGCTGATGTCTTTCTCTCCTTTCCTGATATTTCCAAGACTGTGAGCATCTTCCACACAGACTGTGCTGGGAATCTTCTGCATCCAACCTCTGCCGGGAATAGCCAAGCCTGCAACCCCTTGTCCTTACACTCTTGGACTAGATCCTGGTACTTGGAAGGGCTCCAGCCTCCAAAGTTCAGACCAGGAGACTTTCTTATTTGGGAGATCCCACTTTTTTTCCCATGGTCCATACCATGTCATTTCCACTGCTCTTGCCCTTCATTTTCCTCCTCCATATGTCACACTCTCGTGCGTCTGCCTTTCCCCATTGCTGGAAGTGGGTGGTTCTGAATCCCTGTTTTCCTGTGCACAGGCTCCCAATGATGTTCCTCAACTTCAGTGCACCCTCTGCCTTTGCCACTGTCCACTTGCATCCTGATCTTGTCTTAACCCCAGCACTTTCAACCTGCTTGTTGTACCAGTCTCTATACATCATTGCGACCCAGCACTTTGCCACCTTGTATTCTTCCACTACAGATGAAAAGGGGAGCTGGAGCTGACCAGATGTAGCCCCCACTGAACTGAAGCTAGGAGGGATTCCAAGTCATCTTTGAAGGTGCTTGTTCCCTCTTCTCTCCACTCCTTCTGCAGCTGTCATTGGCAATTCGTAGACCGTCAGTAGCCATATCAATCTCTGTAACAGAAAGTACTGGTACAGCCACGATTTGATCTTCACTGACAGTCCTGATCTTTCAATCCTCCTTAGCCATTCATCAGCCTGATTTTCAGTGTTGGCTACATTGTTTCTGTCTCCGAGAGAATCACCATACCACTTTCCCAAGTACTTGAAAGGATTCTCCTCGATTGAAGGGATGACCTCCCCATGGACTTGTAGCTCAAACTTGTTGGTTAGTTCACCTTTCTTGATCACCATTCTCCTCGACTTTGGCTTGAATGACATCCTTGCCCATCATGCCAAATCCCCAAGTGTTTTTAGGGCCCACACATGGCTTCCCATGTGAGGTTGTGAAGTGAGGTGTGAGGTGAACACTCTTTTTGGAGGTTGCCTGGCTTCAGATTCCATTAGACCCTGGTATTCTTTCCCTGCAGCTGAAATGAAGAGGTCCATCCTCATGATGAACAGGATGGGGTAGACTGTGCATCATGTTATAATTCCTTTTTCCAGGGCCTGCGGATGTCAAGTAATCATCTCCCAAGTAGCTGGTGAACATTCCTCTGATATGCCATGGAATGCGGTACTGCTCCATTACCAGATTAGGTTATGGGGGATTGATCAATATGCATTGGCAAGGTTGACCCAGACAACTGTGAGGTTGCCTTTGCTTGTCTTTACCTCGCTGATCAACTGGCTGAGAACTCCAGTGTGCTCTACATCATCAACATCCTGAGAAACCTGGAATGCTGCCACTCTGGATAGATGTATCTTTGTGACCATTCTTTTGTCATGTAGGTGATCATTCTTCTCCATCTAGGACAGAAAAGAAGTTTTTCTACACTGAGGAGGGAGATGGTCCTAAACTGGCTAATTACAGAGGAGTCCTTCTCCTTTTGTACAAAACAGCCCTCTGCCCTTTTCCAGCTGAATGGAATAGTGCCCTTTGTCCTTATCCTCCGAAGTAGCTGTAAAAGCCTTCAGCAAAATAGTGGGCAGTTCTTGTATACCTTGTAGTGTATACTGGGGCAGATGCTGATTGGGCCTTCCTCTTGGACTTCTCTTCAGTATGGTTGGCTGGTGTCCAACTCTTTGCAGGTAACTCAGGTTTGCTGACCTCTGGGTGGTCACCTAGGGCTTTGCTTTTGGAGGCATCACAATGGGTTTCTCTAGGAAATTCCTCTACGTGTGCTTTGGAGCTAGTAAGCATCCCTGATTTTGCTTCACCCAGCAAGGCCTTGGTGAACATGAATGGGTCCATAATGAACTGTGGTCTCACATTCTTTCCCCATATTGAAAGTGGTAGTTGTCGTTTTGTTGACTTTCCACTCTACTGTCCCTGCTAGGATTATGTCAAGGCCCTGGTCTAGTCTAGTCTAGTTGAGAGAAGGGTCCCTCATGAAGCTTTGGGGTGGCACAGATGCTAAGAAATCTTCAGTGCTGTGGGGTTCTTCCCGACTGAAGTTTTCATGCATCTCACCTGGTGTTACCACTGTGCACTGCATCTCTATCATAGCTCTCCTCGTCCACATACATATTCTGTAGTTTCAGACCTTTGAATGACCGCCCACATATTCAATGATTCAAGTAGCTCGAGGGTTTCACAGAAAAAAACTAAATTTTAGAGTCGGCATAATGACATACAAAACTACAAAGCACTCAAAGAGCACAAGAAAATGCCAAGGCCATTGTCAGTAAAACATTGTAATTTATTTGTTTGAAAAAATACAAATTATCAATCATCAATTTTTAATATCTAGATATCCTTGAAGGTTGATTCAGAAGCAACTGGACTTCTTTTCTTAGCTTGAAGACAAAGGACACTCATTTGAGGACAACAATGTTCACATTCTGGACAGGGAGGATGGATGGTTTGAGAGAGGAGTGAAAGAAGACATCTATGTCAAATTGGAACGACCATCTCTGAACAGGGGTGGGGGTTTACGCCATCAACTGTCACCAACATACAATGCAGTTCTGACTTCTCTTCCACGCCGGTTTCACCATCATTATGCTAAAGACCCACATAATGGCTCAACATGCATAAGAGAGACGGCTGGTCCCAGCAACCCCAACGACCCACAATAGGACTGGGAAGGACCAGGATGAAAAGGAAAAGGAACAGGTTACTTAACGACTCTCAAGGTAGTTTACATCTCAGAGGATAAATATCCTGACCCTGTACCAACAGTTTAGAACTGATGAAGCCTCTCGGATGAGAGGTGAAACGAAAGAAAATTAGACCCGGTAAATTATCGCCTTGGCCAGGTCTTTTCAGTCATGCCGAGAAAAATCTCGCCAACATCATGGTTTACTCTGAAATGAACCAATGATTTTTATTTCTCTGTTATGACTAAATGATGGTTATTCATGATTTAACATGTTTTGGTTGTGGGTACTTAAAAAAGTCTATTCAGTGAATCACATGATTGTTTGTTTCAGTAGTAGGACTGGTGAATAGAAATAGGGTTTTTAAAATTATATATATATATATATATATATATATATATATATATATATATATATATATATATATATAAAATAATCCATCCAATTATCCATCCAATTTGAACTACACAATTTTAACGTAAAATAATAATGATTATTGTGAAATAGTAAATGATCACAGAAATGTGATTCCTATTTGTCAATCAATCATGACTGAACCAAGTGAGAATGATATTTATGTAATAATACAAACCCAATGTGTTCTAAATACATAATAACCAGGTGTATGTTCAAAAACAGTTTGATCACTTTGTTTCGCAGTGTAACAATTCAATTTTATAACACTTCAAGGCATGTGGCAACTTAGGGTATTGCAAAAATTCAAAGGCAGCAACACATCAGACTACATGTTACAATGACACAACAACACACATGTACACACAAAAAGAAGGGCTAGCAACTTGCATACTTGCACACAGAACCAGCACACATACAGTATGTTCAAAAAATTATAAGACGCATTCATAATTACATCACACACTGAGGTTGAGAAAGTGCTCTACTTTAAAATATTTCTTTTAATATTGCCACAATCAACCTCTTGTTGTAACAGATGCAAATTAAAAATTCATTCATTTTCTGTAACCTCTTATCCTGTGTAGGGTCACGGGGGCTGGAACCTATCCCAGCTGACTTTGCTTCCATGCTTCAATGCTTCCATCCACAATACCCATCTTATACACACACATACTCATCTTCTTCAAACTGATCATTCCTTGGCTATGCTGTGTACTTGATCAATTCTTCTGCAAGGCCTTCAAGAATAACAGATCTGACTTTTGGGTAAGAGATAGGTCAATTTCTTTCGCATTGAAATTACAATTTCTCTTCTGGAGCATGATGTCAGCACAATATGTAAAGTATTGAGACCAGGACCATGACTCAGGAGAAGACAGTGTAATGGAATCATTGTTGTTTTGTGAGTCAGTGGATGCCCGCAACAACACCCACCACCACAATTACAGCCTCCCAAGCCTAATTGTGAGTCCTATAGTGCTACTATCTATCCCCTTTCTAGTGTTTGATTGTGTACTAAGCTAGTGAAGTGCATTAAAAGGGCTGTGGTCGTAGTGTGGTCGTAGTGCCCGGCCATCCAGGGCGGGGACCAGGAGGGCCAAGGGGCAGCCATATATATATACTGTATATGTACATATACATTATTTATAAATGTCTACTTTTCTAATGTCTGTTTTTTTGGAGCTGCTGTAACAACCGAAAGTATCTATCTATCTATCTATCTACATCTGTGTGGACAAAAATGATGTGTGGTGTTCCCCAAGGCTCAATTCTGGGGCCCCTTCTATTCAATATCTACATGCTCCCACTAGCTCAGATAGAAAATAATAAAATATTTTACCATAGTTATACAAATGATACAACCATATCACCAGGGGACTATAATCCCATACGAGATCTGAGTAAGTGCACTGAACAAATCAACCATAGGGTGTGCCAAAACTTCCTTCAGTTAAACAGAGATACAACTGAAGTGATTGTTTTTGGAGATGAGGAAGAACGATCAAAAATTACCACTCAGCTCCAATTGGTAAATCTAAAGTTGACAAATCAGTGCATAAATCTGGGTGTAGTCATGGAGACTGAATCTGAACTTAAAGCCATCACAAAGTCAGCCTACTATCACCTTAAAAACATATCAAGGATTAAAGGACCGATGTCTCAGTAGGATTTGGAAAAACTTGTCCCTGCATTTATCTTCAGTCGGCTTGACTTCTGTATTGGTGTGTTTACAGGTCTCCCTGAAAACTCAATCCAACAGCTGCTGCTAGAGTCCAGGAGGAAAAAAACTAGGAGGGTGGATCATATCAGTCCAGTTCTTAGATCTTTACACTGGCCTCCTGTCTCTCAAAGAATCGATTTCAAAATTCTGCTTTTAGTTCATATAGCATTGAATGATTTTGGGCCACATTATGTACCATCCTGGCCCCTCAGGTCATCTGGGACAGGTCTGCTTTCTGTCCCGCAAGTCAAAACTATATAGTATACCAGTGTAAAAAAAACAAGAATATCTCCAAATGACTTTTTAGGGATTCATCCAAATTAATTAAATGACTTATTGACCAACCTGAAATAATTCTTTCCATTGTTCTGATTTTCCCCTTCTGCAGAATCACCTCACCTTCACTGAGGTCACATGATGTGGAGTCAGCAGTGTGGCAGGCCCATTGAACGTCCACACTCTTTGCCGTCTTACTGAGTGCAGTGCTAAACCCATTCTCTGTGTGTCTGGTCTGCAGTATTTCATTCTATGTTGTCTTTATCATTTGCAGCCTTTGTATTCAAAAGAAGAAAAAAGAAGAAGTGCCAGTAACTCAGTGGAACAGGTTGCTTCTGATTTCTCCACCTGTGCACTTATGACGTTTAGCCTGATAACCTGCACACAAAAAAATCAAAAATATGCCCAAGTAAAAGTGAACAGCAGTAACTGTGAGCAGGAAATCATCCTCCAGAGGAAGCAATTCTTCAGCACCTGCTTGACCCTTTCTATTACACAACACACTCAGTTGAAAAGTCAGCACTCACGGTGAGGTTAACTTTTGAGATTATGGAGGGAGGGACAGGCTGATTATTCTCCTGTCTCTGATTGGTCCCTTTGATTTGATCACTGATACAGTCAATTATCAAAGTCAGTCTGTTGCCTTCGAGCAAAGTTTCTCATTAGCAAAATAAGTAAAGGAGACCTCTTCCCCACAAGGATGGCTTTCTACTTTACGGTTACTGTTCTGTGTGATTGGCTTTTATGGGCACAGGTTTTGAGACTAATTGATGCCATACTTGGTCCTAGGGGGTCCTAAACCAGATGAAGTATGTAATCCCTCCAGTGAGTTCTTTGTCTAGCCCAGGGTCTTCTCCCAGTTGGACATGCTCGGAAAACGTCAAGAGTGAGCAAGTGAAAAGTGTCTGACTAAGCCAAACGCTGAAGGAACAAAGAGACGGATAGTCTCCAGGTTATTACATCAGCTGTGTCTCACCATCTAGTTTAAATAACTTCATCTGTTAGAGTATAAGCTGCTCCACAAAAGAAGAGTCGTTTGAGTCTGGGTATGTTCCCAGTGAACAGCCATTCACCAGCTAGCTTAACCACCAATCCACAATCTATTTCAAAGGGCCTTCAGATGAATTTCACTTTGTCTCTCTCTGTATTGCCTGGACACTGAGGCTGAAATTGATTTTGTGGTCAATTTTCTGCTTTGTCTAGATTCCCCTCCATATTTTTTCTCAGATGTCTTGGTATACAAATTACAAATGGCAGAATTTCCTCACTAGTTCCAGGGTGGTTTTCATGTGTGTTTTTGTTTGGATTTGATAAGTTGCTGTTATTTCAGTCATTTATTTGTTGGAAGATGCTCATGGAAGGCTGTAACATACTTCTCTTGGCTGAGAGTAAACATGCACAGGGTTTGTTCACATGAGACATTTGTGTCTTTTATACTTCTTTTAAGCATTTTTTAAATTATAATTATCAGCATTCCAAGAAAGACAGGAGTGACTTTGTAGTAATATGTTCAGGTGTGCAACGTCCCCCGGGGTATTTAACGATGCAGTAGCAACAGGGAGTCCGTTAATTGAAGAACAAGCACAGAAAATGAT
Organism: Chaunax sp. Z400; assembly: GCA_037577475.1. Classification (NCBI taxonomy): domain Eukaryota; kingdom Metazoa; phylum Chordata; class Actinopteri; order Lophiiformes; family Chaunacidae; genus Chaunax; species Chaunax sp. Z400. The sequence goes on along the minus strand of CM075206.1, from coordinate 21,176,006 downwards.
GCTAAACGGTAGAGATATTATTAAGTCAGTCACTTTACTCTTCAACAGTCACTTTATTCTCATGTTACACTGTTTTATTCTCATATTACACTGTTTTATTCTCATGTCACACTGTTTTATTCTTATGTTACACTGTTTTATTCTTATGTTACACTGTTTTATTCTCATGTCACACTGTTTTATTATCATGTCAAACTGTTTTATTCTCATGTTACACTGTTTTACTCTCATGTTACACTGTTTTATTCTTATGTTGCACTGTTTTATTCTTATGTTACACTGTTTTATTCTTATGTTACACTGTTTTATTCTCATGTCACACTGTTTTATTATCATGTCAAACTGTTTTATTCTCATGTTACACTGTTTTATTCTCATGTTACACTGTTTTATTCTTATGTTGCACTGTTTTATTCTTATGTTACACTGTTTTATTCTCATGTCACACTGTTTTATTCTTGTTACACTATTTTATTCTCATGTCACACTGTTTTATTCTCATGTCACACTGTTTTATTCTCATGTTACACTGTTTTATTCTCATGTCACACTGTTTTATTCTCATGTTACACTTTTTTATTCTCATGTTACTGTTTTATTCTCATGTCGCACTGTTTTATTCTCATGTCGCACTGTTTTATTCTCATGTCACACTGTTTTATTCTCATGTCACACTGTTTTTTTTCTCATGTTACTGTTTTATTCTCGTCACACTGTTTTATTCTTGTTACACTGATTTATTCTCATGTCACACTGTTTTATTCTCATGTCACACTGTTTTATTCTCATGTCACACTGTTTTATTCTCATGTTACACTGTTTTATTCTCATGTTACACTGTTATGTTACACTGTTCTATTCTCATGTCATAGTGTTTTATTCTTATGTACATTGTTTTATTCTCATGTCACACTGTTTTATTCTCATGTTACACTGTTATGTTACACTGTTCTATTCTCATGTCATAGTGTTTTATTCTTATGTACATTGTTTTATTCTCATGTTGCACTGTTGTATTCTCATGTTACACTGTTTTATTCTTATATCACACTGTTTTATTCTCATGTCGCACTGTTTTATTCACATGTTGCACTGTTTTATTCTTATGTCACACTGTTTTATTCTTATGTTACACTTTTTTATTTTCATGTTGCACTGTTTCTGGTCCATGAGAAATGTCATTTCGTTCTTCTGTATACTGTGTATATGGTTTGAATGACAACATAAACAATGTTGAAGTTGAAAGTAGTGAAATATATCAACTTTTATGCTCCCTGTTGTTAACATTGCGGAATGTCTGCATACACTATGAATGCACACATCGGGGTGGCGTTGTGACACCTTGTCTGGTACTGTTCGAAGGGGTCAGAGAGAAGGGAATTGTTTTGCAGTTGTTGCGCAACGCCTGTCTGAAAGTGGCTAATGTGTCCTATGGGTCGCTGTAAATCACATATGAGCTTATGAGAGTAAGAATACTGAAGAGGAAAGTCTACAGATTCCAGCAACATTCAAACCACATTTTTATGCCATATTCCAAGAAAGATATTGATAAAAAAAATATTTGCTAGAATGTGCCAGCACATCCGTAACACTTAGAGGGTTAAGCTGGAATCTTTACTTTAGCCTCAAAGCTAAAAAAATCACCCCATCACCTGCATCCCAGGTGGGTGCACAACCTTGGATGTGTGTGCACCCACACGTTCAAGGTTGGAGCTCTCAACCACTGCATACAATCTCTAAATGTTTACCTGCTACCCAGACGTTGCATCACGCACATCAGAGCTCTGTTTTTTTTTAAGTTGCATCAACAAGCACCTCTGTCAGCTCTAACATTATATTTTAGTTTATTTTGTGAGCACTGAGGTATGCAGAGGTTTCGAGTTCTATGCAAAATGAAATTAACAACCCTTTAGAAAACAAAAATTCAGCCTCAGAGTCTTTGTGTTTATAATCATAAAATGAAAAAGTCAGTTATTTACTTAAATGTCTAATGGGTCTGTGATGCAGTGATGCAATTTTGGAGGAGATTTGTCAAGCATAAGAAAATAACCACGATGAGCTTGCCTTATAGAAAATAAGGTTGCAGAGTTTAAAAAGAGTGTGTGTTTAGTGGGTGTTTATACAGCTTGTTGGAGGTGCAGTCATTTATGATTTGTGGACCACTTCATGTATGATGAGTCAAAGTTTAAAATATAAAATACTGCAAAGTGTGTGTGTATCTTAGTGTATGTGTCATTTATTTGTCCCTGCATCCCTTTAAGGGTTCTGTAAAGCTGCAGTCAGTTACAACCAATGGAAACACTATGTACTCTGTATTCTAACAGACTATCAAGGATTTCTTAGTGGCACCAGACAATCACCATGACAATATGTATCTTTCTGTTTTTATTGTAATTTGAATAAGTATTATGTGGTAGCATGTATAAGCCAATGCTGAACATGGGAATGGAACGGACATGGTAAACATGGCCAAAATAAAGCAACTTGCTTTTTTTCACCTGATAGCTAAAAAATACAACTCAATAGTTGTTGTTTTTTGTATTTCTTTACTAGCCAAATATAATTAATGAATTAATTAATTTCATTTGTAGTTTTCTGGGATGTCAAATGAGGTTACAGTGATAAAAACTCTACTGTTGACATTTCCCTCCTCCTTTCTCAGATAAAGTATTTATTCATGACCAATATCATGAAGGCACAGATGCTTCTGGATGTTTCTCATCAGTAAGACTAGCAGTTTTGTTGTTGCACTGTTTTTTGTTTGTCTGGTTTTTTTCTCTCTCATTTGACCGGAATCTAGATGCTTTGGGGTTCCATTTATAAATTGTATTTATTTAATTCAATAATTCAATCATTGATTTATTAAATATTGGATATGATGCAGTTTCTATTAATGTTTAAATGTTTTTGTTCATATTCCCATTAAAGCCTACTCTTGCTACTAGAATGCCTGAACCTACTCAATCAAGAGTGACACAAAAAACATTTTGTTAGGGTTATTAAGTACAAAGATTAGACACAGACAGAAACTGCTTCACTATTGCATGTGGTCCCATCACATGTGTAAAACAAGATACTGAAGATAAGGGGCTTATATAGTGACATGAGATGGTTCAGCCCAGCTCACACTGCATGAGTTTTAAAATCCTAACTGATTTTGATTTGTGTTGCATCACACACAGAGGACATGCACACACATGTACACATGTACACACTACAAGATTTGAAAGTAATGGTGCATCACACTATACAGGATACGATTATTTTTATTATTATTTTATTATGTATTATTCAACCAAAACGTTATTTATCATTCTGTCTGTAATATCTACTGTTTCATTTTGAAGTTGTTTTTTTCTTTTCCTTTAGTGGCCAAAGCTTAACTGTAGCTTTAACAGGTAGACAATAAATGAACATGTATATTTACAGTGGATCAAAATCAAATCAATTCTTGTTTGAATTTGACTTTTTCCTCTGTAGCAATAACAGGTTGGGCTTTCTTTGCCATCAGGAGACAGGATGTGAACACATTGAAGGTCTACATCTGTTACCCCTTCAAATCTATATTTTAATGATACTCATTTTAAGGATTCCAGTAAAAAGCAGTACTTTCAATCTATAACTCTTCTCATTACTGCTGAAATGACCACTCATGCTGCAGCTGCTTGAAAACAGATATCACAAAGAATATTCAGGACTCTAAACATAAAATCTGCTATATTTAAAGGAAATATATAGAGTTATATGATATAGATGTATTATTTTGGTCACATTCTATATTACTGCTGTCCATTTTCTTGTGACTGTGCACTGTGTGAATTTTCACAATATTTTTTTATTCCTTAGATCTGCTATATATTCCATATTATTGTTCAGAGTTTTTCAGAGTATTGATATTCATGACATTTGTCCCATTTATGTCCCTTACCCCGTGTGGATCCCACCTCTTTCCTTAATGGAGCTGGTTCTGAGACATACTGTAGCTTTAAACCTTTTTAAACATGGTTTTTGTTTTCCAACACAGTCATGTGACTTTGTATGTATGTTGATGCTCTTCTTCTGCCCAGTATTTTTACATTGTGCATATTTTTGTTTTCAAATTCCCCTTTTTTCAATCTGAGTTCAAATTGTGACCTTTTACACTGTAAAAAATAAGAAATTTACAGCCTTTGAATAAAAAACATTGAAAGGGATCAAATATCTGTCTCCAGAAATTGTGTAATTCTTCTGTTTAAAAGCAATGTATCATGTAAAAGCTTCCGTTTTGAAGGACCACCCTTTGAGTCTCAAATCCTGAGGATGGTGTTTGTGTTTGTGTTTGTGTGTGTTTAAAAAAAAAGATATCTTAAAGGAAAAGCATGTCAGTTTTGATTTTCCAAGAACTTCTCTAAACTAAAATGTGATGTTTCCAAGAGCCCACTAGGTTTCACCAGCAGGACAGTGATCAACATTGTATATGGCAGTTTGTCAAATAGACAATGTACAATAATGGAGATTTTAGATTTTAAGAATAATTGAGACAATTGCTATACAACAACTTTACTCGACTGTCTTCATAATTCCTAAATTACTTTACTTGAATGTACTTCAAGGTAGACCAATATAATTTCGACCAATAGACCGATGTAATAATGATTTGAAATACTGGCATCACCTGAAGGACATCTGTCTTCCACACAGTGAGATCTGTGAAACCAATTTGTCCAACAAACAGCTTGTGATGGATGGGTGCTTTGGTAACACTAGAATCTGTCAGTCTGTGACAAAGACAGGGACACAAACAGCACTGGGGTTGAGGCTTCTTTTCTCATGGAAAACTGTGACGAGGCCAGGATAATTCCCAAGTCGTCAAATATCACTATTTTTCATCTCATTTAGACAGAGAAGAACATTGTTACATATTTAACAAGGTGAAAAAGTCCATAAAGGGGTGGCGGTTGGGGTTAGTAGAACCCTAAGCCTGAACCAGACTCCCCAACCCAGTGCTGGCCCTGACCAATTTGGTGCCCTAGGCAAGATTTTAACTGCCGCCCCCTTTTGCATTGCAGTCGATTTCACTACCAATCTTCATACACGCACACAGAAACTGCATGTATGTCTTCAACATTTTCTTTTATTTTAAATAGAAAATAACCCACAAAATAAAATCTGTATAAGAAACAAGGGACATAAAATAAATACAATATAAATAAGGCATTGCACAAAATAAGATATTAAAGAAACCAGTGAAGACATTAAAAGTATTGCACAAACAAAAAGTATTTGCAGTTTATATTTTTTAGCAGTAAAAATGTATGTCACAGCCAACAGGTGAAAAAAAACACCTGAATAGGCCTAATGTTAACTTTCCAAACCACGTTACTATCGTCCAAAAATAACGCTCTGCTCCAACAACGGTAACTACCAATGCAATAAACTATTCATTTCATCCATTTCAACGTTTCTGTACCTCTGTCTTTTCCCTGTTTTTCTTCCTCTTCCTTCCTTCTTTTCCTTCCCTGGGCGCCAGCACCTGCCCGTTTACAAACGTTTTATTTTAAGCACCTGTAGACAGGCCTTGTATGTTGGCCAGAGACATCACAGGTGTGTGTAGCAAAACGTCAGCAAAGCTGTGATGAGAATGTGTTGATGGGAATGGTTAATGGTGTAACATGCTCTCTGCAGCTCTTCTTCTTTCTCTGAGTGCATTTGACTCACTGAGGATTGTACCATAGATTTCAAAGGGAACAAAGCCTGCAAGCTGGTTCGACTCGAGCTGCACTGCTGTATACACAGCATGCCTCATTCAATGCTTCTGCCCTGCATATGTAATGCTGCCTGCACTTTCAGCTCCACTCCCAACCCAGTATCCAAACCCAGAAGGTTTCTCATCAGTCATGACTCTGAGGGTGAACACTCACACTGATGCCGGCGGGGTCACTTGAATGAATTAACTAGCTTGTTAGCTAACATTACAATTCAAATTTTAAGTTTCATGCTGTTTTGGTTTAAGTCTGCTAAGGTTTAGGCACTTCTTTAGGGTGAGGAAAATATCATCTTTTGTCTTATACAATACCAGAGTTCATGTCCCCAAATGCAGCTGGAAAAAAACGATCCTACTTACTCATTCCAACATGTCTGTGATCCAAGGACTACTGAGGGCCACATGTAGGAAGGCTTACATAGACATTCATAAATGGGAGAAAGACTTCAGGGATCTTTTGTGGTCAACTGACAAACTGTAAAATAGTCATGCTGTGATTTTTGATCCCTGGAGTGCTGTGGAGTCCCAGTTGGCTGCCTCTTCATCATCATCCTCATCTGCATGCACATTGGTATTGAGGGTCTTCTCAGTGAGAATGACTGGATGCAGCCTGCTGGCAGAGACAATGCAGCAGAGCTAAGTAAAGCCTCTGAAGCAGAAAGAAAGAAGGGCATACTTGCAGATGTGCCTTTCCTTCCAGTAAGGGTTGAAGGAGGATGAAACTAAAACACAGCAAGGCCAGTGTAGCAGCAGCAGTGTGGCCATAACGATACCATAATCCTTAATTCCAAACAAGCACATTTTAGATTTGAGATCAGCCATGTGGGAAGTTCAGAGGGGGAGAGAGGCAGGGAGAAAGGAGGACAGTGCTTTCATATATGGAGTGTGAAATGAATTAATACAATCTGGTTCTGCTACATTTCTGTGAGCGCTAGATCACTGCAGATCAAATAGCTTCACTGCATATCCAACAGCATTTGAAATAGGATGTGGATCAGGAAGTGGATCCTTTACCCAGAGAAAATTCTATCATTATCAAGTCAGTAACTTAGAGAGTACACTATGGCATTAATAAATGTAGTGGGCCTATAGGGAACTGTTCCTATCTGACTTATACTACTGCTAGTGCAGGCACAGCACCAGGCTTTCAATGTTGGCTGGGCCAAACACATTTTTGCTGGGCCTCTCAATAAAAGAACATAATATTGTTTGCTTTTGTTTGTCTCATACATACATTCAGCGCAAGGTGACCTGCATGTCTGGTGGCTCTCCATTTTTAAATATTACCTTTTCAGTGCTTAAGTATCTTTATTTTAAGTTATATTTTTGGGCCTGTATTGTGTGAGAGAGACAGTTGAAGAGAGGACAGGAAATAAGATAATCATTAAATAATTATCTCTGCTGATAGTACATGAAGTACTATTAAATCATTATCTCTGCAGATAGTACATGAAGTACTATTAAATCATTATCTCTGCAGATAGTACATGAAGTACTATTAAATCATTGTCTCTGCAGATAGTACATGAAGTACTATTAAATCATTATCACTGCAGATAGTACATGAAGTACTATTAAATCATTATCTCTGCTGATAGTACATGAAATACTATTAAATCATTATCACTGCCGATAGTACATGAAGTACTATTAAATCATTATCTCTGCCGATAGTACATGAAATACTATTAAATCATTATCACTGCCGATAGTACATGAAGTACTATTAAATCATTATCACTGCCGATAGTACATGAAGTACTATGAAATCATTATCTCTGCTGATAGTACATGAAGTACTATTAAATCATTATTAAATCATTATCACTGCAGATAGTACATGAAGTACTATTAAATTATTATTAAATCATTATCACTGCAGATAGTACATGAAGTACTATTAAATCATTATTAAATCATTATCACTGCAGATAGTACATGAAGTACTATTAAATCATTATTAAATCATTATCACTGCAGATAGTACATGAAGTACTATTAAATCATTATCACTGCTGATAGTACATGAAGTACTATTAAATCATTATTAAATCATTATCACTGCAGATAGTACAAGAAGTACTATTAAATCATTATCACTGCCGATAGTACCTGAAGTACTATTAAATCATTATCACTGCCGATAGTACATGAAGTACTATTAAATCATTATTGAATCATTATCACTGCTGATAGTACATGAAGTACTATTAAATCATTATTAAATCATTATCACTGCTGATAGTACATGAAGTACTATTAAATCATTATTAAATCATTATCAATGCCGGTAGTACATGAAGTACTATTAACTCATTACCACTGCTGTTAGTACATGAAGTACTATTAAATCAATATCACTTCCGATAGTATATGAAGTACTATTAAATCAATATCACTGCCGATAGTACATGAAGTACTATTAAATCATTATTAAATCATTATCACTGCTGATAGTACATGAAGTACTATTAAATCATTATTAAATCATTATCACTGCAGATAGTACACGGAGTACTATTAAATCATTATCACTGCTGATAGTGCCTGGAGTACTATTAAATCATTATCACTGCCGATAGTACATGAAGTACTATTAAATCATTATTAAATCATTGTCACTGCCGGTAGTACATGAAGTACTATTAAATCATTATCACTGCTGATAGTACATGAAGTACTATTAATTCATTATTAAATCATTATCACTGCTGATAGTACATGAAGTACTATTAAATCATTATTAAATCATTATCACTGCCGGTATTACATGAAGTACTATTAAATCAATATCACTGCCAATAGTATATGAAGTACTATTAAATCAATATCACTGCCGATAGTATATGAAGTACTATTAAATCATTATCTCTGCTGATAGAACATGAAGTACGATTAAATCATTATCTCTGCTGATAGTACACAAAGTACTATTAAATCATTATCACTGCCGATAGTACCTGAAGTACTATTAAATCATTATCACTGCCGATAGTACATGAAGTACTATTAAATCATTATCACTGCTGATAGTACATGAAGTACTATTAAATCATTATTAAATCATTATCACTGCCGGTATTACATGAAGTACTATTAAATCAATATCACTGCCGATAGTATATGAAGTACTATTAAGTCAATATCACTGCCGATAGTACATGAAGTACTATTAAATCATTATCTCTGCTGATAGTACATGAAGTACTATTAAATCTTTATTAAATCATCATCACTGCAGATAGTACATGAAGTACTATTAAATCTTTATTAAATCATCATCACTGCCGGTGGTACATGAAGTACTATTAAATCTTTATTAAATCATCATCACTGCCGATAGTACATGAAGTACTATTAAATCATCATCACTGCTGATAGTACATGAAGTACTATTAAATCATTATCTCTGCTGATAGTACATGAAGTACTATTAGATCATTATCACTGCCGATAGTACATGAAGTACTATTAAATCTTTATTAAATCATCATCACTGCCGATAGTACATGAAGTACTATTAAATCTTTATTAAATCATCATCACTGCCGATAGTACATGAAGTACTATTAAATCATTATCTCTGCTGATAGTACATGAAGTACTATTAAATCATTATCTCTGCCGATAGTACATGAAGTACTATTAAATCATAATTAAATCATTATCACTGCAGGTAGTACATGAAGTACTATTAAATCATTATCACTGCTGATAGTACATGAAGTACTATTAAATCATTATTAAATCATTATCACTGCCGATAGTACATGAAGTACTATTAAATCATTATTTAATCATTATCACTGCCGATGGTACATGAAGTACTATTAAATCATTATCTCTGCTGATAGTACATAAAGTACTATTAAATCATTATTAAATCATTATCACTGCTGATAGTACATGAAGTACTATTAAATCATTATTAAATCATTATCACTGCCGGTATTACATGAAGTACTATTAAATCAATATCACTGCCGATAGTATATGAAGTACTATTAAATCATTATCTCTGCTGATAGTACATGAGGTACTATTAAATCATTATTAAATCATTATCACTGCAGATAGTACATGAAGTACTATTAAATCATTATCACTGCCGATAGTACATGAAGTACTATTAGATCATTATCACTGCCGATAGTACATGAAGTACTATTAGATCATTATCATTGCCGATAGTACATGAAGTACTATTAAATCATTATCACTGCCGATAGTACATGAAGTACTATTAAATCTTTATTAAATCATCATCACTGCAGATAGTACATGAAGTACTATTAAATCTTTATTAAATCATCATCACTGCCGATAGTACATGAAGTACTATTAAATCTTTATTAAATCATTATCACTGCTGATAGTACATGAAGTACTATTAAATCATTATTTCTGCTGATAGTACATGCAGTGCTATTAAATCATTATCTCTGCTGATAGTACATGAGGTACTATTAAATCATTATTAAATCATTATCACTGCAGATAGTACATGAAGTACTATTAAATCATTATCACTGCTGATTGTACATGAAGTACTATTAAATCATTATTAAATCATTATCACTGCAGATAGTACACAAAGTACTATTAAATCATTATCACTGCCGATAGTACCTGGAGTACTATTAAATCATTATCACTGCCGATAGTACATGAAGTACTATTAAATCATTATTAAATCATTATCACTGCTGATAGTACATGAAGTACTATTAAATCATTATTAAATCATTATCACTGCCGGTATTACATGAAGTACTATTAAATCATTATCACTGCTGATAGTACATGAAGTACTATTAAATCATTATTAAATCAATATCACTGCCGATAGTACATGAAGTACTATTAAATCATTATCTCTGCTGATAGTACATGAAGTACTATTAAATCTTTATTAAATCATCATCACTGCCGGTAGTACATGAAGTACTATTAAATCTTTATTAAATCATCATCACTGCCGATAGTACATGAAGTACTATTAAATCATTATCTCTGCTGATAGTACATGAAGTACTATTAAATCATTATCTCTGCCGATAGTACATGAAGTACTATTAAATCATAATTAAATCATTATCACTGCAGGTAGTACATGAAGTACTATTAAATCATTATCACTGCTGATAGTACATGAAGTACTATTAAATCATTATTAAATCATTATCACTGCCGATAGTACATGAAGTACTATTAAATCATTATTTAATCATTATCACTGCCGATGGTACATGAAGTACTATTAAATCATTATCTCTGCTGATAGTACATGAAGTACTATTAAATCATTATTAAATCATTATCACTGCTGATAGTACATGAAGTACTATTAAATCATTATTAAATCATTATCACTGCCGGTATTACATGAAGTACTATTAAATCAATATCACTGCCGATAGTATATGAAGTACTATTAAATCATTATCTCTGCTGATAGTACATGAGGTACTATTAAATCATTATTAAATCATTATCACTGCAGATAGTACATGAAGTACTATTAAATCATTATCACTGCCGATAGTACATGAAGTACTATTAGATCATTATCACTGCCGATAGTACATGAAGTACTATTAGATCATTATCACTGCCGATAGTACATGAAGTACTATTAAATCATTATCACTGCCGATAGTACATGAAGTACTATTAAATCTTTATTAAATCATCATCACTGCAGATAGTACATGAAGTACTATTAAATCTTTATTAAATCATCATCACTGCCGATAGTACATGAAGTACTATTAAATCTTTATTAAATCATTATCACTGCTGATAGTACATGAAGTACTATTAAATCATTATTTCTGCTGATAGTACATGCAGTGCTATTAAATCATTATCTCTGCTGATAGTACATGAGGTACTATTAAATCATTATTAAATCATTATCACTGCAGATAGTACATGAAGTACTATTAAATCATTATCACTGCTGATTGTACATGAAGTACTATTAAATCATTATTAAATCATTATCACTGCAGATAGTACACAAAGTACTATTAAATCATTATCACTGCCGATAGTACCTGGAGTACTATTAAATCATTATCACTGCCGATAGTACATGAAGTACTATTAAATCATTATTAAATCATTATCACTGCTGATAGTACATGAAGTACTATTAAATCATTATTAAATCATTATCACTGCCGGTATTACATGAAGTACTATTAAATCATTATCACTGCTGATAGTACATGAAGTACTATTAAATCATTATTAAATCAATATCACTGCCGATAGTACATGAAGTACTATTAAATCATTATCTCTGCTGATAGTACATGAAGTACTATTAAATCTTTATTAAATCATCATCACTGCCGGTAGTACATGAAGTACTATTAGATCATTATCTCTGCTGATAGTACATGAAGTACTATTAAATCTTTATTAAATCATCATCACTGCTGATAGTACATGAAGTACTATTAGATCATTATCACTGCCGATAGTACATGAAGTACTATTAAATCATTATCACTGCCGATAGTACATGAAGTACTATTAAATCTTTATTAAATCATCATCACTGCAGATAGTACATGAAGTACTATTAAATCTTTATTAAATCATCATCACTGCCGATAGTACATGAAGTACTATTAAATCTTTATTAAATCATTATCACTGCTGATAGTACATGAAGTACTATTAAATCATTATTTCTGCTGATAGTACATGAAGTACTATTAAATCATTATTTCTGCTGATAGTACATGAAGTACTATTAAATCATTATTTCTGCTGATAGTACATGAAGTACTATTAAATCTTTATTAAATCATCATCACTGCCGATAGTACATGAAGTACTATTAAATCTTTATTAAATCATCATCACTGCCGATAGTACATGAAGTACTATTAAATCTTTATTAAATCATCATCACTGCCGATAGTACATGAAGTACTATTAAATCTTTATTAAATCATCATCACTGCCGATAGTACATGAAGTACTATTAAATCTTTATTAAATCATTATCACTGCCGATAGTACATGAAGTACTATTAAATCTTTATTAAATCATCATCACTGCCGATAGTACATGAAGTACTATTAAATCTTTATTAAATCATCATCACTGCCGATAGTACATGAAGTACTATTAAATCTTTATTAAATCATCATCACTGCCGATAGTACATGAAGTACTATTAAATCTTTATTAAATCATTATCACTGCCGATAGTACATGAAGTACTATTAAGTCATTATCAAGTTGTCCACTATCATCATGAAAGATAAATGTTTTCTATCCACTCACCCACATTTTCAGCATCACCCTCAGGTCCACAGAGCTGTGCAGAGGAGTCCCTGCAATATGCACACTGATACAGATATTGATCTGAATGAGCAGCATTCAGGCACATGCATACACCGTGAATGTGTGTAGAGTTACACACATTCACGAGTCGTGTTAAACAACAAGGCTTTCAGACTGCGGTTTTTGTGCAGAACAAAGAAAGACAAATCTACAAGGTGGAGTAGGGACCGACTCAGAACAAATGACACAAGAACATTAACAGAATGCATCATAAACTGAGCCGGGAAGGCTGATGAAATGAAGTAATGCCTGTGGGCTGCAGTCATTTCTGTTCATATGATGTTATACTGACTGTGAGTCTGGGTCTCCACTCACCTCTAGGCTCACTGCATGAGACATAAGGCTCATGTGATGTTTTAAAATAAAACAGCAGGCCAGGTCATCACTGTTTACAGGAGGAGATATTGTAGAAAAATGACTCATTGTTAGGACAAGATCGCAGCACAGCAATGTGTTCATTCTATTGATTTCAGCTTGCCTGGGGGCAGATGTGTTGTTTCAGAGGCTCAGTTCTTGCATGCATAATATTAAATGTTATAATAATAATCCTCATAGAGCACTTTTCAAAACCTTGTGCTTCACAGGGGCAGCAAAATAAAACAGCTAATACGATGTACAGTAAGGTTGAAAACAATGAAAGAAATGTTTATATATTTATATTTTTGTTAATTTATTTATCGACTAAGGCAACAGCTGCACTTCCTGGGATTAAACAGTGAAAAAGGACAACAAGAGCTCAAGTAAGATCAGGAGAGGCTCTCCAATGAAATGATGTTTTCAGAGGGGATTTAAAAAAGATCAGACTCAGCCGGCCGGATATCGTCGGGCAGATTGTTCCAGAGCCTCAAGCCCCTGACAGTAAACGCTCTGTTCCCCTTCAGGGTCCCTGGAACAGATAAAAGACATCTGCAGAGAACCACAGGGTAGGTGTCTATGGTGTTAAAAGGTCAGATATATAGCTGGGAGAGACACCATGAAGGGCCTTATAAGTAGAGTCTATCCTAAAACATGCTGGGAGCCGGTGCAAGGAGGCTAAAACAGGAGCAACACAATCACATCTCTTGATTCGGGTTAAAATTCTGGCAGCTGAGTTCTGGAAGTTCTGGAAATGGATTTTTTTTGTGCAGGGAGGTAAAAAGGCTTCTGCATTAATCTAAGCGTGGAGATATAAAAGCATGCAACATGGTCTCTGTGTCTCTGAATGTTGAATAATATTTGTAAGATGATAAAAACAGGATTACACAGGCTTTGTTGCATCCTCCCCCCATACATACACATACATAACAGATTGGAAGAACAGTATAAAGAAACCATCTTACATCTGCACAGTAATTGTCAAAGGTTGTCTTTTGAATAAAAAAACAAACTGTATTGAACTGATCACCAGCGCCACAGGCCAGAGATCAGGAACAGAACCCCAAACCCACAGAGAAGAATACTCTGGAGCGTTTGAGATGCACACTGGTCTCTGTCGGAACGGGAAGACGAGGGAAGGGAAGAGAGAAGAGTAATCATAATCCATTTTTATTTTTGACGTGATCTGGATAATTAAGTGCAGCATATTACCGCTGTAATATCACCTTCTATTATCGACTATGTACATACATACAGACAAGGGTAACACTATATGCCCCCTTTGGTGAATCATAATAAAAATGGTGACATAAGTTACTCAGTGGTTTCCTTATCAGTGCAGCTCTGGACGTCTGTGTCTAAAGGCTGACTTGATTGTAGTGTAACCAGTGGATTTCTGCGTTGTGTGTTTGTGGATGGAATCAACCTCAGGACCAGTATTCATTTGGAGAACGCTCCATTTATTGTGACACTGACAAAGAAGAAAACAGAGCACTGCAGTGTGCAAGTTCTGTGCATGCAGCTCCTCCCTCTCTCCCATGTAGGGATAAATCAAAAGGGGAGAGGCTATGGGACAAACAGAATATATAGGGGCAACCAGAGAAGAAGAAATAAGGAGGGGCAACACAGAAGGAGCTGGGACGGTCCTGGCAGTCAGGTAGAACTAAAAGGTGAATAACAAACTGATTTTGTGTAAAAACTGGCCCGGTTACAGTAGCATGTGTTTAAATTTAGTTCCACGCTTTTCTTTCACCTTCCCATGAACTTACAGTAAAGTTTACCATACATTCCTGTAAACAATGGCATTCTGGTGTCCATGCTGTAATCAAGTATTATTTCTCCCACTGTTATGCATTAATGCATCAGAATACAGTTCAGATTTCACTTAGCCAAGGTTTAACAGTGTGCTGTTATTAAGGTAGGAGCTACTCTTCATCCACACAACAAAACATTTCAAACTCGACACATTACCCTTATAACCATCTAAGTAAAAAACAGGACATAAATAAGAACAAAACAAACACATGTGAATGAATGTTTTTAGTTGTCTTTTAAACCTGCCTTACTGGCTGCTTCAATGATCATAATCTCTATACTGTGTTGGTCTCTCACATCCTTTAATTTTTAATTCATAATGTTCCATATAGAGATTGGTATGTTTTCTCTCTGCACTCCATCCCACACCTAACTGACAGGACAGTGTGACCCTGCAGGTTTACTCTGGAGCCCAGACAGCCCTTCTTTGGTATTTATACTAAAACAGATTACATTACATACTGTATGACAGAATGCAGTTAATATGATGAGAGGCCATATTTTTATACTTTCACACACACTATCATAATTTCATACAGACACAATCATACTCTCACACACACACTACTATACTGTCTTACATGAACACTGTAAAACGTAAGATTGAATTTAATTAGAAGTACTGAATACTGTATGACTGTTCATATAAGAGAGTATAGTAGTGTGAGAGAGTATGAAATATGGCCAACATGGCCTCTTAGTAATCAGCCTTAGAGTTTCCATCAGGAACAAGGAACATATTCAGTTACTCCTTTGAGAACCAGACCAAAAATATCATGTGAACCCAGAAACCCACATCTGAGACAAATGTCACACAATGAGCCAAAATTCAACTTGTAACTAGGGAAAAGGAAAACAAAATTAAATGACAAAATCCCTTAATAGCCAAAGTCACCACTTCAGTGTTGTGTGTCTAACGTTTCATGAAAAAAACATTAAATTGTTTTTGAGTTAGGCGCCAGAAACAAAATGTGATGGAGAGACAGATGGAAGGGATGAAGCACCTCAGGTGCTTCATGGTGGGAGTGAATGCAGCCCCTGAGCATCTCACACTTTACTTTGTTCCCAGATTATGAGCCGTTTAACTTGTAAAAAGGAAGTTGGACACACCTGAAATGCACAATTACGAGAGAGGTAATCTAAACCTAACACACAGCTTCCTTCTCTTCTCATGCTACACATCAGCTGGTTCTAAGCTCAGTCCATTAGTTGGTATTTTATGTCAGCGGTTTTGCTCAACATATGCATTATGAAAAAAAAGGGCTGAAAGCACAATATATTACAAACAGTGACATAGCTATGACGGTAATCAGTTCATTCAAAGTCCTCTACCTGAAAGCAGCTGAGCAGACGTGTTATTAAACTGCTCTCTGAACAGCTGCCAGACTACGAAGCACAGCCCCAACAGAGCTATACAGTTTATAAAGTTTAAAGCTTTTCAAAAGACAAGCAAGTCATTATAAGTCATTATAAGTGCTCCAAAATGATTTCAGTTTGAATTGAAGTGTTGAACACAGCTGCTTTATTCAGGATTAGCATAGCCAAATAGCATCACATCATCAGACAGTTGGATTCTGGAGAAGACAGAAGATGCTTGTGTGTGAATCACTTTGAACATGAATATCAGAGACATTTACTTTTATTCAGTCTTCAACATTCAATAAGGATAAAAGCAAAAAACAGAGAAAACAGATAACAGTATAAGAAGATTACTATGAAATGTGTTACCAAGACGAGGCAGGTACTGTAGCTAATCCTCATCAGACATGTAAACAACAACATAAACAACCAAACCTTCTTAGAGACATTCATAAAGCATTAAGGCTTTTCTGCTAACAGCTGAACAGATCAAACGTTCTGAGAGGACTCATACAATTCTTCTCTTCCATGTTGGTGTCAAAGGAAAACCACTTTTAGATGGATGTAGATATGTTTCATCTATATGTTCATGAAATGTTACACTTTAGTTTTTGGTTGGTGCTCTTTGTATAAATGGACTCTGGCTTATTCTTCCTTAGTAAATGAATAAGAAAATACATTATAGACACAGGATTTAACTTACTTTCAGTCAATGGTGGATATTTTATTCAAAGTTGCATCGTTATTTATGAGGACCAGACTACACAATACTTTCCATGGTCACTGTGTCTCTGGATCACACAGTCGTACTTTGACATGTCTGAAAGACATGTTGGACCCAACCAATCACAGCCCACCAATAATGTGTGACGTACAGAATAAGATGTTGGCAATGAACAAAAGATACACTAAATGTGTTTCAAATGTTTCATATTACCATCTGTACAACACTGAGACGACATGTGTATGAGCTGACATTCATGGTGGTGGCATCATACATGTGAGATGGTTCAAAAACCAGAGACCACTGTTTGAAGCAAGTGACAGACCAATGTTGGAGAGGGACCACTGTTAGACCAGCTAGTGACCATTATGGGAGCGAGGCCACAGATGGAGACAAGGAAAAAGACTAAAGCTGGAGACAAACAGGAGGTCATTGTTGAAGAGGAACGCTGTTCAAGAGAAGGCAGTGTGTTTACATTTGTACCCTTAACACCACTTTGAGAATACTTCCAATTTTTTGAGGAGAGGTCAGGACATTTGCAGCCATCTTTGTGCCAAGATTAGTGTCAGGACCTAAACCTGACCAGACTTTAACTACAGCATAGTTACATAAGACTAACAATAGAAACTTAAAGACATATTATATTTGGGTATATCTGTTTGATGTATAAATATAAAACCTCTGTAACATATGATTCTAATGCCAGCATTTATTCTGGTCATTATGTTGTGGTGAGATCAAATGAACAGGCATCACTGGAACAAGGAGGTTAACAGATTTTTCAGGCAGAGAGAAAGTGAACAAAGTGTTTGTTTCATACATGCATGTCTGCAGAAGTGGTCATTGATCCAAAGTCTGTCTTTTAAATGTGTTGGTCAGAGGGGGTGTGTTGGACAGAGGGGGACAGAGGGGGTGTGTTGGACAGAGGGGGTGTGTTGGTCAGAGGGGGTGTGTTGGTCAGAGGGGGTGTGTTGGTCAGAGGGGGACAGAGGGGGTGTGTTGGACAGAGGGGGGTGTGTTGGTCAGAGGGGGTGTGTTGGTCAGAGGGGGACAGAGGGGGTGTGTTGGTCAGAGGGGGTGTGTTGGTCAGAGGGGGACAGAGGGGGGGTGTTGGTCAGAGGGGGACAGAGGGGGTGTGTTGGTCAGAGGGGGACAGAGGGGGTGTGTTGGACAGTGGGGGTGTGTTGGTCAGAGGGGGTGTGTTGGTCAGAGGGGGTGTGTTGGTCAGAGGGGGTGTGTTGGTCAGAGGGGGACAGAGGGGGTGTGTTGGACAGAGGGGGGTGTGTTGGTCAGAGGGGGTGTGTTGGTCAGAGGGGGACAGAGGGGGTGTGTTGGTCAGAGGGGGTGTGTTGGTCAGAGGGGGTGTGTTGGTCAGAGGGGGTGTGTTGGTCAGAGGGGGGGTGTTGGTCAGAGGGGGACAGAGGGGGTGTGTTGGTCAGAGGGGGACAGAGGGGGTGTGTTGGTCAGAGGGGGACAGAGGGGGGGTGTTGGTCAGAGGGGGACAGAGGGGGTGTGTTGGTCAGAGGGGGACAGAGGGGGTGTGTTGGTCAGAGGGGGACAGAGGGTGGGTGTTGGTCAGAGGGGGACAGAGGGGGGGTGTTGGTCAGAGGGGGGGTGTTGGTCAGAGGGGGACAGAGGGGGTGTGTTGGACAGAGGGGGGGTGTTGGTCAGAGGGGGTGTGTTGGACAGAGGGGGACAGAGGGGGGGTGTTGGTCAGAGGGGGGTGTGTTGGACAGACGGGGACAGAGGGGGGGGTGTTGGTCAGAGGGGGGTGTGTTGGTCAGAGGGGGACAGAGGGGGGGTGTTGGTCAGAAGGGGGTGTGTTGGTCAGAGGGGGGGGTGTTGGACAGAGGGGGGGGTGTTGGACAGAGGGGGGTGTGTTGGTCAGAGGGGGGGGTGTTGGACAGAGGGGGGGTGTTGGACAGAGGGGGGTGTGTTGGTCAGAGGGGGGGTGTTGGTCAGAGGGGGGTGTGTTGGTCAGAGGGGGGGTGTTGGACAGAGGGGGGTGTGTTGGACAGAGGGGGTGTGTTGGTCAGAGGGGGTGTGTTGGACAGAGGGGGGGTGTTGGACAGAGGGGGTGTGTTGGACAGAGGGGGGGTGTTGGTCAGAGGGGGGGTGTTGGACAGAGGGGAGTGTGTTGGGGGGGGTGTTGGTCAGAGGGGGGTGTTGACAGAGGGGGGTGTGTTGGGGGGGGTGTTGGACAGAGGGGGGTGTTGGTCAGAGGGGGGGTGTTGGACAGAGGGGGGGTGTTGGACAGAGGGGGGGTGTTGACAGAGGGGGTGATTCCCCGATGTGATGGTTTCCACACTTTAAGTGGTGTCTTCCACATCTCTCGGCTGGCTGGACTCCCCTCTCTGAGACAACAGGAACGACTCCCACACAGCCAGGCACTGAAAGAAGACATGCCCTCATCATCATCATCATCATCATGA
This sequence comes from Chaunax sp. Z400, assembly GCA_037577475.1. Classification (NCBI taxonomy): domain Eukaryota; kingdom Metazoa; phylum Chordata; class Actinopteri; order Lophiiformes; family Chaunacidae; genus Chaunax; species Chaunax sp. Z400. The sequence goes on along the minus strand of CM075206.1, from coordinate 21,156,213 downwards.
TCATCTAATCATCATTATCATCATCATTATCATCATCATCATCACCTCTGTCTTAATGTAGGTTTTGCTGATTTCCCTAAAACCATTTCTAATGGTAAAAATACCTTTATTTTAGTGAGGATTGCTAATTTTATAATAACAGTGTTTGAAATACGTATATTCCAGAGTGTATGGCCTTGTTTCAAGACGATCGTAAAAGCTTTGGATGCTATTAATTTTGAACATGAGGTAATGTAAGAAGGTTAAGAAGGTCATGGATTCAAACCCACCTGCTTGTTTTTGAGACCTGACTTTTTGCAGTGTGTGTGTGTGTGTATATATATATATATATATATATATATGTATATATATATATATATGTGTATATATATATATGTGTATATATATATACATATATATATATATATATGTATATATATGTATATATATATATACGTGTATATATATATATGTATATATATATATATATATGTGTATATATATATATGTGTATATATATATATGTGTATATATATATATATGCATATTTAAGATATGTAAATGTTCTCCTAAGTGAAAATCACCATGATTATTAATTGCATCGTAATAATTATAGCCAAAGCTTTAGTCTTAGCTGCATAATTCTCACCAGTATTATCATATATGAAACAGTGTTGTACTAGACCTTTGCTAAATGTCTATGTGTGAGCTGCTGCTTCTTCTTCTCTTTGAGATGTTTTTCTCAAACTCTCTCACCATCTCATCAGTGAGGACACACTATTGCACTGACAGGCAGTGATAAGTCCCACTGTGAGTGTGGATGTGTTTGCATGTGTCACAGAGGACTTGACAAAGTGAATTACACTTTTATGGCATGAAAGCAGTTATGGAGAAAGCAAGGGAGGCAGGAAGCCATACAACTAGGAAGTGGAAAAGACAAGCACACACCAACAGACAGGAAGGCATTCAAAAGCCAATCAGTGAACTTGGGTTCCACTCAGTCACCAAACATCATTACAGTGCAGGAAGTTTGTCCAAGGTTAACACAGTTTGTTCAGAGGCACAATAGCAACATAGAACAAGAGCCTGACAAGCAATGACCAAATATGTGGATGACTTGGCATTCATGAAAATAAAGAAATCATTACAACCAGCTTATGATTACAATAAATGTAGATTTTTAAACTGAGTGGGATTAACAATTGCGGACAATCATTATTATCATCATTATTATTATTATTATTGTCTTCCTACCAGCCACTGTATATCAACATGTTGCAGCGGCTGAAATTACAAATAGAAATGATCAAATCAGATCCATTCACTGTATAACATGAAGGTTATCATATTTATTAACAGTATCAACATCTACTGTATTAGTTCAGCAGTGATGAACATATTTCTGCAGGATGATCAAAGACATATTGGAAAATATCTAATGCATTCCTGAGCATGAGATGAAAATGGAGACGGTAGAAGCAATGTGGTGAGGCGGTAATGTGGGCGTTGTACCGGACCAGCCTGGTGAAGATGGAGCTGAACCGGATCACAAAGTTCTTGATTTAACACCTCACCTATGGTCATGAGCTCTGGATAGTGAATGAAAAAATGAGAGGCTGAAATGTGCTTTCGCCTTGAAAGACACCGGTTGAGGTGGTTCAGGCATCTGCTTAGGATACCTCCCAGGCTCCTCACTGTGGAGGTTTTGTAGTCCTATGAGTATACCCTGGGGTACACCCAGAGCTCTTACATATCTCACCTGGCCTGGGGACCCTCTGGGAGTGCACTGCTAATTGTTCTGTACTTACCAAGATTTAAACTCTTTGACCTGGAAACATGAGATTACTTAATTAATTGCTATGAAATGTATTTATTATTTTTTTATTTCTTATTTTAAGATTCCCTGACAAGTAAAATTTTCTTGCTGCATGGACAGATACTTTCACTAGTATTAAGACATTTTCTCCACAAATTTCAGTGTTTATTTTTTGTATTTTAGCTCCTCTTCTTTGTAGATAAGCAGCAGAAAATGTATGTATGGATGGATGCTGACAGTGGATAAAGTGTCTTCTCTGTGCTGGTACCAGATGTAGGATGGGGTAAAAACTGTAAATGTTCAATGTCCCGTCAACTACAGAGGGGGTGATAGGTGACCCCATGGCTGTTGTTTTATTTCATATCTAATATGCGGTGGTACATCGTAGGGTAAGGTAAGAATAAATGTGTCCAGTCATCCACTTCACACCCACCTCCCCCGCCTGCTCCTCTGTCACTGCCTGTTAATGGTGGATACAGCTCACATGGATAATACAGCTCACATGGGAACAACTGTCATAAGGGCTTGGCTGTGATAACTGTGATGACTGAGATGTTGAAAAATGTCTCAATCCCTTAAAAAGTCATTACTTAAGTTCCTTCTTAACAGAGGTGCTGAAAATAAGCATCTTCATTATCCAGTAATGTCTTCATAATTTTGACAGAACAGAATAGAAGAAGCAAAATAATTACAAAAGCAAAAGAGAAGAAATTAAAGAGCATCAAAAATAAGTCAATTATATAAAATCAAATACACAATATCTAAAAAAAGAGACATTTGCCAAACTGGAATAAGTCAATGTTTGACAAATGTTTGATTAGCTGACATCGTCATTAATCAGTTTCATGCTTGAAATATGTGTGCTCCTCAGGTCATTAGGTGTTTGGTGTTTGCCCTTTGTCTCTGGTCCTGTTAGTGATATTCATAGACAGGATCTCACAGAGTTTGTCCCGTTTGGGAGCCTCAGAATCTCTGCTCTTTAGTGTGGTTCTCCTGGCTTTGTCAGCCAGTCACCTTAGCATGCATTGCAGCTGTTTGCAGCCAGTTGGAAGCGGCTGGCATGAAACAGTACCTCCAAGTCAGAGGACATGGTTCCCGTTGGAAACGTTGGATTACTCCTCCAGTTTGGGGGCGACTTGCTGTCCTAAGTGAAGGAGTTTGGTCACCGGCGCATAAGCGATGGCAAAATGGAGACTGAGATGGGAAGCAGTAATCTGAGTGTTGGGATCATGTTGGTGAGGAGGGAGATGAGCTGGAAGGCAAAGCTTTACATTTACGAGTGGATCTGCGCTCCAGCCCTAACCTAACCTATGGTCGTGAGCTCGGGCCTCCAGATACATCAGCAGGGACGTCTGGAATACTTTGCTTGGCCTGCTGCCACCGTGACCCTGCCCCAGATAAGCAGAAGACAATGGATGGATGGAATCTCAGTGGACTGAGGACATTAAGGAATGGTTTGGCAAAATGAAATACTGCAGCATTTAATCAAAAATGGAGTCTGATCATATTGACCATGGGATGACAGGAGAATACAAGAGTTCAAGTGAACAGTTCTGTCAAAGGAGTCCCTGAGATTAAATCAATTTGATGTGGTTACCAATTGTTCTGCTAAAACATTCTACAGCCCCATTTGGACTTGAAGTGCATTTTTAATTGAGGTGTGGGTGAGAAAATATTAACCATGCTCTTTGGTAAATAGACCTTATATTCCTCAGCTCAATATCTATTATAGGAAGGCAGCCTTTTAGTGCCTAAGACCAGGAGCCTCATTTCTAAAGGTTGCTGCACACAAAGAAGTAGTGTAAACAGGGTGAAATGTGTGTAAACATCTTTCACCACAAACGTTGGTATTTATAGAGAATTTGTCAGCAGAAAAAGGTTCAGATTTCTACGTAAATGTTCATCCTGCTGTAGAGTCAGAATCAGAGACAGTCGATGGTTTTAGCACTAAATAAAGTTCAGTCAGAAGTAAAAACAGATGAATATAAAACACACGTCAGTACATATATATTTCATAATGTATAGGCCTGCCTCTGATGGTGGATATAGTCTGTATTTATTTGTTATAATATGTAAATGTAATTTAATGTTATTATATTGTTTGATGCAGATATGGTTGAATTATTTGTTCCATCTTTAATTGAATGTCAGCTTTGTGTATCAGTCAGGAGGTGAGACTTTTCCTCTGTGTGTCAAACAGTTTCTGACTGCAGTCAAAATGTTGTTTTTAAAGGCTAAAAACCAACAAATATGGACAGAAGCAGAATATTTGGTTGATAAAAACATCTTCTGAATTTTAGGAACCATTCCATCTCTCTTTTTCCAGCTGTGTGTTTTTGACCTTCTTTTTGACTCTGCAACAGTTGGTTGTTTGATCCAACCCTGTTCACCATCAGCCACATGCTTCTGTCAGACAAACTGCTGGAGACACAGCTGACTTGTCCTTTAACCGTGTTTTATTAACACACTGCACAACATCAACATGAGCTCTGAGCAAGTAACACCAGATAATCTCAACCAACCTTGTTGATCACTCAAACAGTGACTAATTCGAGCTCTCTGATTGGCTAGCCAGTCACTGATAGTCCAGCAAAGGCTCCTTCACAACGTCAGTATATTCATGAGTTATTTAGCATTGACTATTTATGGATGATTGTGGGATGACACTGGGAGGAGACCATACTCGCACAATTCACCACAGGTTGGTATTTATGATGATAAGACTGTGTTCAGGTGCTCACCACACGGTTTTATAGATCTGAATAAGGATAATGAAGGTGAATTTATTACATTATTACGCAATGCAGGGTAAATGTATTACATTATTACATAATGAAGGGTAAATGTATTACATTATTACATAATGAAGGGTAAATGTATTACATTATTACATAATGAAGGGTAACAGGGTCTTTTCATTATCCATAGATCCCTCATACGCTGCATCTCTCATTGGGTCTGCTACTGTAGTAGCATTCCATCAGCTCCATGTTCTCAGTCCTTGTTCATCTGTGTCAAAAATACACAGACACTTTTGACCTTTCTGTGCTTCCGTAGCTGGCAAAAACAAACCAAAGCCGAGTAGAAGCTCTAACTGCTGCAGTCTGCAGTAACGTGAGGCCACTTCAACAGAACAGCTATGAAGCACAGGTTCAAATCTACTGATTGAACAGGACAAAGGACACATAGGCCGAAGTGTTTCTGACAATTGCCATACTTTACAAGGCTTTAAGTGTTGAATATGCAGCAACAGCTTCCACAGGAAATGGCAGATGTAATAGCCCATCTGAGGCTGAGCTCTTTGAGGAGAAATGAAAGTAGAGCACTGCTACCCTCTGCTGGTGGTACTCCAGTCTCCTGGGCCACAATAAGGCCAATGGGGGCACATCTCTGCCTTGACTGGATGACCAACAAACCCTACAAAACACTAGGTGATTGTTACCATAAGGGCTTCATCATCTCATCCTCCTCCAGCTACAGTAGTCTCTCCCTCCTTCGAGCTCCATTGTCCTTAATGTCTAAGTCCTGCTGTCTCTTCTCCACTGCCCTCTAATTCATCTGAACTGAGGATCGTCTCTTCCACATTTCAGCTTCTCTCTCGCTCTCGATTTCCCCTTTTCTCCATCCTCATCTCTCAGATTTAACCCTCTATGATTATGGTACCTGATTTGATTCTCAAATCGTTTGTTTTTTTCCTGGATGAAAAGGCAAAGGCAGAATCCAATTATTTCAAGAGCAGATGTTTTAACAAACCAATGAGGAAGATTAGAAAATTAGATTAGACTAGATTAACTTCAGAAACAGTTGACATTTAAAAGATTCCAACCATGCTGCTTAAAATTATGAAGTAGACCTGCTTTAAAACAACTCCTGACATCTGATGAAGCTCTTATGAAATATAATTAACCATTTCATGTTTGCTAGTTTACAAAACAAAAGGCTACTTTGATGATCTGGTCTTTAACTGTTTGGTCTCTGCTTTGTGTCAGTGGCTGGATGTAAATATGTTTGTCTGGAGAGTGAGGGAACACCATGGTCAACTGAAATGTAATATTTCAAGCCCCAGCTTTAAGCTGTGTCATCGCTGGCTTTGCACAGACCGCTGCAGATCATTCCCGTAACACATAGCACCATAACAGACATGGCAGACGTGGCGTTTTGACATGACATATGCAGATTAGAAAAAGTACGACTGATTAAATGAGAAAAATTGGTGTCCAAGGACACAGGTGGAAAAACCACTGCTGGAAAAACTGAATTTGTGCTGATGTGGATAGAATGTGAGCAATATGACATGCAAATCACCTTCAAATGTACCTACAAATGTACTACAGCCCCCAGACAGTCTACAGCTTACACATGCAAGAGTTATCATTTAATTCATCTTCACAAAGGGCAGAGCTACCCAGAATGTCTTCATTGAATCACACAGTGAGACAAAGAGGTGCATTGTGGACTTTGTAAGTATTCACTCAGACACTAATGTTAATGAACTCCATCAGTAACAAACGTGACCGATTGGCTAACACACACCGCAGCATTAATCAAGAGCCCTTAATAATACAGCAGGGCACTCCACCTACCCCTCATTTGTTATTGTGAAACAGGTAGGAGAATGTTACTTGAAGAACTTTTAAAAATAAAAATGCTGTGAACTAATCTGCTGCTTATGTTTCATATTGTATTTCAGCGGACTAAGGGAACCAACCCCTTGGAAAAAGAAATACACCCATACCAAGCTGCTGGTCCTGGCGAAGAGACAACTTTTCTAAGGTAAGGATGTCTAACCAACTGTGTGAAATCAGGGCATCAGAGGAGAAGCTAGGTTTAGTTACGTAACAACATTTTACTAAGTTAGTTTCACTTTTTCCAAATCAAAGGCAGAAACTTTACGCATTACCCAAAGATCTGAAAATCCAAGAGGCAAACTGGGTTTCACACAAAAACAGACACTGTTCCATTTATGATGGGAACACAATGAATACGAGGCATCATGTTGGTCTGAATTTCTTATTCTCGTGTTTTATCTGTTGACAGTAGCCAAACAAATCTGCAGTGTGCTTTACAATGGTAGCAATGTTAGCCTGACAAGTTAGATGAACAGAGACGAGTTTTAGGGGTTTAATCAATGCAATGAGAGGAACCTTGGAACCTTGTAAAATAATGCTAAATCAGTAGAATATTGGCTCCATAAATCATTTGATAGAGATATAAGTTTTTCATGTCCACAGTGTAAATGCTCAGCTCACCTGTTCATAGTACTCGATGTTCTTCTCAGTGGTGGATATAAAGGCTGATTTGAGGTCAGTTCTAAGGCTGTTTTGCCAGCGCAACCAGTCTCCCTTCAACGCGTTGTTGGCCAGCTCCACCCGGTTCGCCAGACCATCCACCTCCTCCTGCAGCTGCCAGGCAAAAACACAAAGCAATGAGTAAACCCCTCCAGAGAACAAGCATCATCATCATCAGTTTAGTAAAGCCTGTATGCAGGCATATGAGGGGGGTCATGAAGTCACATGTCAAGACCACGTCCAGTTCAAGGGAAAGTGTATTAAAGCCTTTACAGTCTCCAGAGGGAGCTGTGTGCTGCCTAATAATGTACCTCAAATTCATTCTACAATAAATCAGATATAATCAGATACAATACCTACTATTGTGCAAATTTCGGCATGAGAAAATGAACATTAAATTCTATATCTGATAGTATATCTTATATTATATTTATTTAGACTATATAGAGAGCATAAAAGCACATGATATTAGCTTTCCTCACAGTGCAGATAATCAGCTGTTATCATGCTGCTGGATTCACTGAGTCTGAGCAGGGATTAGCTGACTGACATTTAGATTGACAATGGCATTTTCTCAAGTTCAATAAACAAAGCATGCAAAACATGGGCTTGCCCTCAGCACACACACTGACACACACACACACACATACACACACACACACACTGACACACACACACTGACACAGACACACACACACACACACACACTGACACACACACACACACATACACACACACACACACTGACACACACACACTGACACAGACACACACACACACACTGACACACACACACTGACACACACACACTGACACACACACACTGACACAGACACACACACACACACTGACACACACACACTGACACACACACACACACATACAAACAGTGGGGACCTCAGTGGCCTACTTGTTAGTGCAGTACTATCAATTCAGCCAAAGGTTATTTTTTTAGAGGGAGGAGGTGGCATTTCAAATGATTTTGTCTCCACTGGCGAATGACATGTCTTTTATTTTGACGCAGGAGAGAGACATTTAAAGGGATACTCAAACTCAGTATTTATATGTATATATATATATATATATATATATATATATACATACACACATATATATATATATATATATACATACACATATATATATATATATATATACATACACATATATATATATATATATATACATACGTATATATATACATATATATATATACACACGTATATATATACATATATATATATACACACATATATATATACATAAATATACAAACATATATATATACATACATATATATATATACGTACACATATATATATATACATACATATATATATATACGTACACATATATATATACATATATATACATACATATATATATGTACATATATATATACATATATATATACATACATATATATATACATACATATATATATATATATATATATACACACATCTATATATATCTATAGATATATATCTATATATATCTATACACACAAACACTAAGAATTTTGAAAGTAACCAGGATATTTTTATTCAGTAGGATGAATGTTATTCTACAGCCTGATATAACGTTTATTTTTAGCACAGCGGAATACAGAGAACTATTCTGATTTTAGGACAGTGAAGGGTGAAAAATATGAAGTAAACAAAGGGCCATTTTGAAATTCGGTGACGTCACACAGAAGTATGTTTTCCCCAAGGGCTTCTCTAGATTTCCAGGCCACGCAAGACCCCACGTGCATGTGTGGAAGTTTCAAACCTGCCAGAACATGGAGAAAATAACAGATCTGAACAAAAGAAAGCAAAACTGGTAAATACTGGAGAGCAGAAGGATCGATGGGAGCTACTGAAATGTAAATCTGGACACACGGCTGGTTTAAGAGACGGGAAGCTGCAGGGAAATGGCTGCCAGGTAGGAAATCAAAAACAAATCTACCCACAGAATTCACTTTTGTTAGACATGTTTTCATTTGAATTGTGTATTGAAACTTGACCAAATAATAAAATGATATTTATTAATTGATATGCAGCATTTTGGGTGGAATGCATTTTGTATGTCTAGGCTGTTAGTTGAGTGGAGAATACCTTTAACTTTAAATGGTTGTCTTTGTAATTATTTTGAATTTGTTTTTTGTTTTTCAAAATACATGATTTACGACTGAATAGTGAGTGGACTCACTATACTGGTTAGTTCCAATATGACATCAGATTCCCCTCAAAGCTAGTTTGTTAGACTCCATATTGAGAGTTAAATCAACTCAAAAACACAGTAGATGTGAATCATTCAGAGCAAACCTCCTGCGCCTTGTTTGAGTTCAACTCAACAGTGAACACAGCAACTGTGAGCACAGTGCTAAAGCTTCAGGTCCGGCCTATAGGTCCTGCAGGCTGCCACTAACTTTAGCACAGAATGTCTTGAGCCTGGCCCCGTATATTTCTGCCATTTTATGTAACATGGCCGGACTAAACATGGAGGGTCAGAGAGAGAACATGTGCATATTGTTGGCTCAGTATTTGTGCTCATCAATGCTGCTGTGCATACACCTTTGTTTTGAATGATAACATTATTCTGACACTGCAGAGGCATGTGACTTAACATGACACAGTATGTAGTACTTTGACATAGTTCATGAGCACATGCATCGGAGAAAGCATTGATCAAATTAACAGACATGAGCAAGATTGTTGGTGAGAGGTTCTAAATGCCGGTTTTAAA
>CM075206.1:21116400-21141400 GCA_037577475.1 Chaunax sp. Z400 | reverse complement strand
TTCCCCTGTGTTTGTTTCCCCCCTGTGAAAACAAAAGGGAGCGGGAGACTCCATCACCCCTTCAAGTAGGGCTACACACCTCAGAACTTGCAAACAACACTATTAACATCACCTGCAATGCGAAATACAATGCAGGCCAGGACAACATGTCTAACTGGAGGAAACACCAGGTCTAACACAAAAGACGTCTGTCTCTCCATGAACAACACAACATCATGTTTAAGGAAATCCCTCCTTTGAAGTAGTCCTTGTGTTACAACATATTTGGTGACTTAATCAAAATGATCATAAATTAAATTAAACTGTTGGTTAAATAAAAAAGTACCATTGCGTGCTGGTACTGAATTTGAGGTATCTGTACAAGCAGTGGCTGAGTCCATTCTTTACCTCAGAAAGAATGGACTCATTCCATGAAACCCTCTTTCTGGACTAGAACCCAGTTTAACACGTGGACCAGCAGGTGTCCTAATGAAGTGGAGGACTTCAGATGTGAGCAGTGTGTTTTGGTCTCACCTTCACTGTCTCAGCACAGAGGACACACTCATGCAGGATGGGGACGAGGACTTCAGACAGATGCTGGATCTGCTCTTCTGTTTCCTTACTGCATCGTTCCACACAGCTGGCCACTCCCTGCAGTGACCCCGACAGCTGCTCCTCTGACTCCGCCCACTGGGTGTAGGTGGGGCTGTACTGCTTCAGCTCATCCAGATACTCTGGAAGCAAAAAGGGCAAAAATAAAACATAAACCAGATGCAAACAGTGGCCATATACAACATCTGAGTTGATTGTACATTATTCTTATCCTTTATCCTGTGAGGTCAGAGGGATAAAATACTATTATCATCATTACTATTAATGATAATAATAAATCATAAACATATAGGGAACTAGTCTGTGCTCTTCTCAGGCTCAAGCTCTTCTTTGCACAACAATTCATTGATATTTGAATCAAAAGCTTGTGACAATTGATGGGTTTTGGTCACCGTCGACCAAATCTGATGAAACAAGATGTTTCTTCAATGTTTAGTCACAACTATTAAAAGTTGTAAATATACAATAAAACTTTTTTGTCATTGTAAAATAAAAAAATGGTTTGACAAAAACAAGTTATCGTTAAATCTGAGCAAGACAAAAATGATGGCATTTGGAAACTGTAAAACAAACGATCAAGAACAGGTACAGACAGATGGTGTCAACATAGAAAGAGTTTATGAAAATAAATTCCTGGGTGTGATAATAGATGACCAAATTAGCTGGAAATCTCACATTAAACTGTGTAGAAGCATTTCAGTCCTGGTGAAAGCAGGACATGTTCTGAATCAGAAATCACTCCACATTCTTTACTGCTCACTGGTTTTACCTTATTTAAATGACTGTGTGGAGGTTTGGGGAAATACATACAAAAGTTCACTACAACCACTGTGTATACTTCAAAAAAGAGCCATGACAATACTTCATAATGTCGGATATTATGATTACAACAATTCACTATTTTTACAGTCTAAAACATTAACATTCTTTGACCTTGTGGAGTTTAAAACGGCACAAATAATGTACAAAGCAAGGAATAACCTACTTCCAGGTGACATTCAGAAAATGTTCTCAGAAAGGGGGGGGGGGCGGTTTACAATTTAAGGGGAAAACTAAATGACAATGAAAAGTTTTTGTATTTCTATCTGTGGAGTGAAATTGTGGAACAGACTAAGTGTGGATCTAAAGCAATGTCTAAACATAATCCAGTTTAAAAAGAAATATAAAGACATTATTTTCATGAGGTACAGGGATGAGGAGGGGCTAAGTTCATCACAGGGGTGTGCTGTTATGTGTAAATATGTAGATTTGTTGGTAGGAATTATTTTGGTTTATGATTAGTTTGGTGTATATTGTCTTTAGTATATATTGTAAGAATAGTTTATTGTATATTGTACATACTATATAGTGGTGTAGGAATAGTTTATTATATAAATTTTATATATATATTATATATATTTTATATATATATACACACATATACACACACACACACATACATACACACAAATATATGTATGTATGTGTATCTGTGTATGAAATATGGAAAACTGTAAAATGGCTGAAATAAAAATCAATCAATCAACCTGCATCGAGTTTTGTTAGCCACACAGAGTCTCTCTCTCTTTCTTTGGAATGTTAAACGCAGGTGTCTCTCACCCAGATGTGCTCTCAGGTATTGAAAGTTGGTTTGGATTTATGGTCAGTTATGGTCCCCTTTAAAAGCACAGGGTTTGGTACCCAACCCGAGTCCTGACAGGGTTGCAATGGTAAGAGATTTTCACAGTATCAGAAAATACCACGCTATCATGGTAAATGGGATTTTACTATTATTATTAGTTGTAATAATAATAAAGTTTTTTGGTTGAAGAAACGCTCTATCATAGTGGGATTGTGAAGCTATTCTTTAAGTTTTAGTATGACTACAAAGTCTCCCTTTTGAAAATAAATGAAAAAAGAAGGCTGCACTTACCCTGATTTAAAAGGAATTATAAGAAAAAAGGAACAGGACTGGTACCCTCATCAGAACTGAAAGGATGTTGGTTCATGGATTTAGGGAAATTATGCATATGAAATAAGAAAAATCTGAGAGTGAAACTGATTTTAGGTTGTAGATATCAGTAAATGTCAGATCTGATTTGACATTGTTTTCATACAGTCTGTTGATATTCTTCTTTTCAACTGGACAGAATAGCATTGCTTAGTTTCCAGTATTTCAGTTGCTATGAATGTTTACAGACCATTATTTCTGTACACGACTTCCTCATTGTGCCTGCTGGACTACCTCTCTGTTCCTTGATGATCCTCTGGCTGACTTTGTCCACAGAGCAGATCTTGTTGCTGAAGTCCTCCACATACTCCTGCATCAGAGTGAACTCCTCTGGCCGGCTCCTCAGGCCTCGTACTGAATTGGCTACCGCTCTCACCGTCTCCCCCATCCTGCTCAGGAAGCTTGGACCCTGTTTCCTGTGAGACAACAACTCCTGCCGGAGCCACACACCATGGCTTTAATAAAGCTGTGCATCGCTGTAGATACAGCTCATACATGTTCATCCTGGTCTAAATGTTACATTCAACTTGATTTAGAGACCAGAAATACACTCATAAAAAATCTAACTTTGTCTACGCAGAAAAAAGGCTCATTCCCCTCAATTATGGTTGACAGATTTCTTTAAATCCTTAGTGAGCACAGATCAAGTCTTTTACTTCAACTCATGAAAAATGGGAGCAAAAACTGAAGTGTTGTGTTAATATTTTTGTTGACTGTACACTGTCTGTTTGGGGGAATTAGGATGAATAAATGTGTGATAAACCAGAACTACTTGGCTCTATGAAATCAAGGCTTAGTGGAAAAACGACACTTTCTCCTCAATTGTCCAACAAGTTTAATTTAACGTTGCTGTTTTTGAGAAATAATAATAAATAATAAAAGATGAATAAATAAAAGACGCCCATGCTCTGCTGAAATGAAACGAGTCATATACAAATCATGTAAATCCATAAATAAATGTTTGTTTGTCTTTTGGGAGGGGGGGGGGGGTGCGTTCCAAATGAATGGTAGAGGAAACACTGCAAGTGTTGTAATGATCAATAATGATTTACTTTTTAATGACTTCATTGTGTTTGCAGCCATTCAAATCAGAAGTCATTAATTATAAATGTTTTAGCAGACTCAAAACGTTATGAAATGATTTGTATTTATGTCTTTGTAGAAGTAGGGTATGGCACAAGGGACAAAAAAGCACATTTTCTGTTTCAGGGGGGGTTAAAGTACATCCTGAAAATGCTTGTAGGAGAGTTATTTCTTATTTTTGTGGCATATAGGAGGCTTAATGAAGTGGTTTCGTTGTATACTTTTGGACTCTGTTATGGACATCATGCACCTGTGAGGTGAGGAACACTTTGAAGTGCTGGCTGTAGGACAGTACGGGATGCTCAGATACTTTGTTGAGGAAGCGGTACAGAGCTTTTCTCCTGGTCTCGATGAAGTCCTCATTGAAGCGTTCCACCATGCCTTTCATCACAAACTTCTCCGGCAGTGGCTAAACACACACAGACACACAAAGTCAGGTCTTGTATGTGTCAGGGAAGACTTGGACAATCAAATAAAGATTACATTTGTTTTGTTGTCCAAACCTGAGGGTTGGATACTCCTATATTCATTAGTGTTTTGTGTGACTTAAAAATATGCTTAAATTAATTTTAATTATGTGAAAAAGAGAAAAAAGGGAGTGCTTGGTGTGCTCGTAGAAGGGAACTGAACAGAGGAAGGCGTTGGTGTTTTTATGACTCCAGCCCATTAAAATAAAGGCCTTTTAACTTTTCAAACTATCTTGAATGCCTGGACCTGGATTTTTTTTTAATGCCTTTCTGGTCATAATTCTTCCACCTTCGTTAATTTTAATTAACGCATAAACAGCATTGCAGTTCAGGGTGATGTTTTTTCACAAGCTCAGTCCCTTTAAAAGTGCTGTTAATTGATACTGCAGCAGGTCCAGAGACAGGCCAGCTGACAAAACCAAGAAGACAACAAGTTCCAAGACTACTCAAAGTACTGAAAACATACTTTCCACTACAACCAATAAGCTTATAAAGATACAATAATAATAATAATAATAAAGAATAATTTTTTAAATGCGTCACTACACCACCTGCCACAAACCAACCTGAACCTACCAGTGGCGAGGATGCTAACAGCTCCTCCACTGCTGAGGGGAGGGAAGCTAACCCTGTCCTGAACACTGACACAGCTGACCCACCAAGCACAGGATGAATACATGTGATGGGTGTTTTCATAGTGTACTGTTACGTTTGTTTCATTTTCTGAAAATAAAGGGACTTACTCGATTTGTTGAAGGTAAGTAATGGAAGTAATGAAAGACTTTCAACAATAAGACTTTGTCGTTGTTCACACCAAAAGTGAGTGGACATTCCTGTTATGGTTTTGACCTGTTCAGCCTGGAGAGCAGCTCCTTCTTTTCACTCAGAATCCCTTTCTGGTCAGACATGTCACCATATTTTCACAGGAGGACATACAGATCTATGAGCAGGTAAATACTGCATCTCTACAGATGGAACTTATTGATCTGCAAGCAAATGTAGCATCGAGGCCCTGCAGCCTTCTAGCCACAGACTGAGACTGTCATCCCTGTACTTACTAAAGGACAGGACACACCTTGTTTGCTGTGATATACATACATTATTAAAACCAAACAACATTTAAGAATAAATGATGATCATTTCCATGCCTGTTTCACAGGTGTTCTTACTCCATTCCTCCAAAGGTTCAAAATGCTAGTATAAAAGGTTGAGGTCCATGTTTTTCCCACTGAATTTTGGGAGGAGAGACATGTGAATGAACATATGAACGTGAGATGTGATATATACTGTAATTAGTTTTTTACAATAGGAAGTTTGTGCTTCCACCCTTTAAGTGATTGTTAAGCCAAGTTCAGCTTAAGGAGCTCTATTTAGTTTTCCTTTGAGGGTGTTTTTATTTACAATGCACATTTTGAGATGAGGAGTTTATTGTATTGTTTATTGAGTGCTTTTGTTTAATAAAACTATGAACTAAACTGATTTCTTCAGTGTGACAAAAAGCCTGTATTTGTATTGAAGTGTTGGGACCTCAGTACAGGAGGAGGATAGACTGATTTTAACTGAATACCCCTGGCATAGACAATAACCTCTATACTTAACCTCTACAGTTAAAATGTGCCTAGGAATGTGAAAATACAAAAATGAAGAAACCAGTTATGAGATGCACACTTATGGTGACCCTACAGAGCATGTGTGACACTTCACTGAATTGTGTGCACAGTCTTTGAGGACATGTGGGACAGATCCTGTAACATGCTGACTTATGTTAACCCTATGTCCACCTCGGCAGAGGCATACAAACCAAAGGAATCCTGGATGGTAAATAAAAAGATCTAAAACTTCACTAGGCTCTAAGGAAAAGTGCTTGAATTATTCTTATGAAACTGTGACTTGTAGCAAATGAGCTGAAACATCCAAAGCCTTGTGTTCAGATGATGATGTTGTGTGTTGATACATACATGGATGATAAGTGTTGGGTGGTTTTCCTCCAGTCTACTCCGGAGCCACAGGAAATCCTGGTAGCGGCGGCGTACCTCGTACTCACTGGAGTTAAACTCGCTCCGTGTGGTCTGGAAACGTAAGTTACAAGTCAGGACCAAGACACCGAGGACCAAGAACCAAGAACCAAGAACCAAGAACCGCTATCAGAGTGTTACCACCTGCACCTGGGGCCTGTTTCATAAAGGATGCTAAGAAAAGTGAGGATTAAAGTCCAACACCTGACTTGAATGAAGCCAACAAATCAATCAAGACTAAAGTGGTGCCATAAAGCTGAGTTCTAGCTCATCCAGCCAGACTAACTCTAGCCAGGTTCAGAGAGTTAAGAGAACTGCGAGTGCAGCTATTTATAAGCAGCCCTGGATCAAATCCATCCACTGTAGCAAACAGTAGTTTAGGAAAAGCAGCGCTGCTAATGCCACTGAACAGAGCTGACTGTTAGAAATATATGAAGAATTCAAACAGGTAATACAGCTGACACAAACAAAACCAGAGGAAGAGGCGACTGTTGATCGATTGAATACGCAAACAAACGTAACGGGTAACGTGACGTCTTTGAGATACTGGATGGTATATGTGTGAGTCCCCTGAAATGAAGGGATGTGGGTTCAAATCCATCCTGAGGCTCTTCAATACATGCCTCCCTTCTTCAAATCTCCTGTCATTCTTTATTCTGTCAACAATAGAAGGATAACCACCACCCCTAAACATGAATGAAAGGACTACTTTGATACAACCTAAATATTCTAATTAACCTGATTAAATCTTACAGTTACATTCTATCCATCCATCTCTCCATCTCTCCATCCATCTCTCCATCCATCTCTCCATCTCTCCATCCATCTCTCCATCTCTCCATCCATCTCTCCATCCATCTCTCTCTCTCTCTCTCTCTCTGTCTCTCTCTGGGTGAGAGGGGTCACCAATCACCCCCAGAACCTTGCATCTGATACATGTGGCCTATATTCACAGCCTATTACCTTTTATGTCATGTATGATGTATTATTTTCACTCTGCCCAGCTGTTCTGTACAAACACAATGAAGGTGTAATGGGGGGGTGCAGCAGACATACTAACAGAGGCCAATCAGCAGCTAACGGAGAGAGAAAATCAACAGAACATGTCTTCAGATTGGGGAGACAGCTGGATGTCTGTGAGCTCCTTTCCTCAGAAGATCAGACGCCATGTAAAGGAGAGGTGAACGTTTAAGCATTGTTTACAAAGTGCTGCTTATGTAATACATCACAATAGATGACAAAACTGTTGTGTTATTTTTTACGCCGCTGTTGCTCGCTGAACACTTGCTGTTTCAAAATAAAAAAATAAAAAAATCACACAGCGGAGCAGCGTTGTTCTCTTTCTGAATACACCCACTGCTGTGCTGTCATACCACACTGTGACAGAAGAGATGACAAATGATACTCAAAAGTAGCTTTGTAGAAGCTCCCAGTCACACAAATGTTTTCAGCTGGTGCAGAAAGAGAAAAACAAGAAGAAATTTTGTAGCTGGTGTCAACCCCCAGATTACTGAGATTATAATTTCCCAGATTATTTGCTGCTGGTGGAAAATGTACAGAAAGAAAGAAAGAGAGTCCCGGAGTCCCTCGTATCTACCCGGTTTGCTGCTTCCTGTTTGGTGCTGGAGAGAGAGTACTTATTGGTTGTTAAGAATGTTCATGTGATTGAACGTCACTATTTGCATGAGCCAAGACTAAAGACTTAAATTAATATTAAACACATCTGATTTTGTCGGAACGTCAAGACGAGAAAAAGACCAACTTAAGACACCTCAGACTGAGTTTTGTGACCACCTTACACCTAATGATTGAGATGACGGGGGTGCACCTCAACTCTGGTAAAACTATCATGACTTTATTCCAACATTGGAGATTTGTGTGCGACAGTGAAATGTCTGGAGAGGTTGTTTGGTGTTAGCTCAGTATTAGCAGCAAAGGGAAGAATGTCAGCAGAGTAAGTTTAAGAGTGCTGTGCTGTGGTGAAAACGCTGCATCTCTTCTCAGATGCTGAAGCACCGACATTTAGATAAGTACACATTAGAATATGGCTAAGCTAGCTAGCATGCTGCTCACCACCCTGACCAACACTACCGACAACGCTAGGTTATGTTTGTTTTTGTGTTTGCAGGGATATGATCAGTTCTATCAACCTCAAATCATAGGGGATGGATCATTCACTGCAACATTTAACCTGATTCGCATGCATTACTGCTTAATTCATGCTGCTGCCCATTGACATGGTTTTAAAGTTATTATCTGATTTTTGCCCCCCAAATGTCTTAAAATGCAGATCAGGGAAATCTACATTTTTTCAGGGGACGTGTCCCTGAACCCATCTGGCCAGCTCAGGTTTTGGACCTCAGTATTTCTGGGTGTAAGCAACCTCTTACAGATTAAAGAATACAAGTGCATTTCTTATTAATATTCATATTGGCTCTAGCCTTTGAAGTAAATCATATTCGACACTATCTCTGCAATTAATGTAAAAAATAATCGATAGATTAATCGACTAATCATAAAAACAATGGTTAGTTGCAGCCCTACTCCACCGACCTATTAGCCCGATAGGCAGAATGAAACACGTTCATCTCAACATGAGATAAATGAATACAGATCAGCTGCTCGAACACTTTCATAACAACAGAAGTCAAAGACAGAGTCATGTGGTCATTCAGAGTGGAAACATTACACTTCTTGGGGACATAGATAACAACAACACATTAAAAAACAGGGACTTGGAAAAGCCTAAGACAGCAGTGCGGTGCTTTCGAGTACATTTGGAGACAAGGTCTGGTCCAGCTGCCTTCCTACTCTTCTGTTTGTGGAGCTGAACTTTAACTTCAGGCTCTTTAACAAGGAGGGATTGTTGGTGCTACTCTAACTACTGTTTTATGGAGTTTGTCTGACTTGAAATCAAATTTACAATAGACTTGGTTGAAATGGCAGCATGCTGTCCCCAGTGTGCAGAAGTATTAGTAGGTCTTTCATATTTTGACAGACTGTCCACTTGTTGAAACTTCAGACACACAACAAACACCACAGCAGCACTATATGTCACCATATGTCGGTGCCATCTTGACCAGAATGGCCAGAGATCACACACAATCAAGGGCAAGGTTCAAAACAACATTTCTTATTTAAGGATCTCATGAAGCCCAATCCATAGGATCTTCAAAAGATATAGAGAGTCTGGAGAGATCTCTGTAGATGAGGGACAGGGTCAAAGACCAACACTGAAGGTCCGCCACCTTAGATCCCCAGGAAGCACTGCATTAAAAACCAACAGGACAAAAAACCTGCTGCCTGTAAACACAGGTCTTCAGTGCGTCTGCAAATGCTACGTTCAGGCTCTACCATGCAAAGTGGAAGCCTTATATCGACAGCTTCCAGAATCTGACGTGTACTGTTGTTGTGAAGAGGAAAATTCAAATTGTTACCGATCAAATGCCAGCATCTGTGCTGGTATGGAGGTGTGTGTTAGTGCCAATGGCATGGGTAACTTGCATATCAGTCAGGCTACCATTAATGCTTAAAGGCACCAGGCAACATGTGCTGCCATTCTGGTAGTGTCTTGTCAGGGACTTCCCTGCATATTCCAGCAAGGTAATTATAAGCCACAGTCGGCATGTGTCTTACTCAGCTGTGTGAAATTACCATCATCTTACAAAGCCTATAGCAGTGTACTATACTTCAGAATGAGTAGTGAGGGAATCACAATGAGTAGTAGGTCATTAGATTAATCTGCACAATATCTGAGGCCAACAAAACGTTTGTGACAGATTCACCACTGCTGCAAAGTTGTAACTTCCTTGTTGCCAAAAGGTTAAAGATTGGAGGATGAGGACCCTGGTTTCATGTGAGACAGCATGTGTTCTACTGTTTGACTGACTGATAGCATCACACTGCAGTCACAAATGTTCTATTTCTGCCTGTGTGGCATTTTAAACAAGATCATTTAATAAATGTCATTTCACATGAATTTTCAAGAGTCATCTGAAATATATATATATATGTATATATAGTACCTTTGTAACGACTCTGTACATGATGAAGGTTTCAATGGCAGTGACTTGGCTCTCTGGGTTATCAACTGTGATGAAGAGGTCTTTGATGCTGGCATCCTGCTGCTCCTCCTCATCCTCATTGAGTCTGTACTGGTTGATCATAGAGCTGGGAGAGTTGGGACTTCCTTCTGCCAGGGATGTGTTCTGTACCGAAGAGACAATGCTGCTGTTAGCCCACTGAAAACAATGAACTGATGTCTAATGGAACCAGATTTGTCCACCATGAACAGGGTGACTCACACAACTCATTACTGCTTTTAGCAATATGAATAAACATAAATCTATCTTTAAATGTGAGAGAGGGAGGCGGTTTTCAGAGGCTCCCAAACACAAATGATCATTTTGGATATTTGGCATATCAAAATAGATTTGGGCCTGTCGTTGCCCTGGTGGGGGTCTCGTTGCCCTGGTGGGGGTCTCGTTGCCCTGGTGGGGGTCTCGTTGCCCTGGTGGGGGTCTCGTTGCCCTGGTGGGGGTCTCGTTGCCCTGGTGGGGGTCTCGTTGCCCTGGTGAGGGTCTCGTTGCCCTGGTGGGGGTCTCGTTGCCCTGGTGGGGGTGTCGTTGCCCTGGAGGCCTGTCAAGCCTGTACAACGGAGGAAACACTGACATTTCCCATGAGCCCTGTAGGTTTAAACATTTTGGATCACCAGATCCAATATGACCTGAATCCAGATCAGACTTGGATGTGTGCTGGATTGTATGAGGATTTTCCTGTGTCATTTTTGTCAAAGCATTGTAGGCATTATCTATGAAGTTAGAAGAAAACCGTCTAACTGCCTCTATCTATTCTGCAATAGTAATGAATCCTTACAGAACATTCTGGGTCCAGATGGTGAAATGGATCACTACCAAAATCGAGCGCATTGCTCCTTCATACCCTCCCACAGGAGAGAAAATCATCTCAGTCCATTCACAACTTTCAGAGCAATCCTGCTGACTGACAGACACAAACCGGCACAAAGTTTGGAACCTAAAATGTGGCAGAGACCACAGCTTGAGGAACAGTCATGCTCCATATGAAACACTTAAATACAAGGTAGACCACATGTGTCCACAGCTAAACAAAGAACTGCATCATGTAAGACTCTTACTATAGCAGATACTGATACTGACATTTAGTGACACTTCTATCCATTATTAGAGATGACAAGGAAAGAAGTGCCTGGCGATCAGCTGGTGAGGAGAGGGAAGGTCTCTGCTCTCCTCCCTACAGCAGAAAGCAAGCAGCAGCAACACAAATGGATTTCCTGGTTGTAAGGGCAGCAAACACAGACTTTAAACTTCAAACTTCCTGGACCATGAATAAATCTGGTTCAAACCTTTTTTTTTCATGTGTCAGTGACCTGGTTGAGAAAGGAGTCACCAGTCAGTCACCTGACTCCACTCCTGGAGGAAACCACAGCATGTGAAGCCACGAACCTTTTAACATGAGGAATGGGCTAAGATTCCACAGGAGCAGCAGGTGTCAGGCTATAAGGATGGTCTTTATGAAGGAGTAGAATCATTTTCAGGCTGCAGAAGTCAGTAAAAGTAGAGTTTTGACTGCGTATTATTGATCTGTTTGAACTGTTCTTGTTTCATTTGGTTCATAAAACATCTGATAAATAACACATGTTGCCTTTAAACCTAATAGACACTGATTTTGCTGTAAAAAAGCAGACAAAGTGCGGCTTGTTGTTTTGGAGCTAACTGGATGAATGGGGCCAGTAGGTCCGTTTCGCTTGGCGTTAGTCTTTCCATAAAAGACTAAAAGACTAAAAGACTAGGTCTGTCGAAAAGCTCATCAGCAGAGGACAGGATCCTTCCGTCCTTCTCTTCCGGACAGTATGTGGTCACAGAAAGTCCACAACAGACAGGATAACACCTGTTAACGCTGTGTCCTGTACAGGGACGTCCCAGGCTGAGTTAGTGCCGGGGTCATATCCACGTAGCAAGGAAACCAGTGGAAGTATTCGGTGCGGACACCGACGCTGTCGCCTCGCCTCGTGTTTACCTTGCTGAAAACCTCCAGGTCTTCGTCCTCGTCCAGGTCCAACATGTGTCCCGAGAAGTCCGTCGGGACGCCCCGCTGTCCACTCATCTTTCAAACTTTCTACACGACCTGAGCTCATGAGACGGTCCTGAGAGCCAAACTTCCAACTCAAGTTCAGAGCGGCACCGACAGCAGCACCGACAGCGGACGACCACAGCCTTTCCTCTGAGACTTTTCAAAATAAAAGCCGTGCGTCGACAATTACTGCGAGAATGAATGCAACGTTCACAAAACATTATTAGCTGGGACTTTGCAACAATTCTTTATTTATTGTCAGAAACAGAGAGGGGTGCCAGAAAAACCTGTGCATTTATTGTTCAGGATGATGTTCTAATACAGAATCTTACAATGTTTAAGTTCTTGTTGACGATGCACTTTGACTTTTTTACATGTCTTCATCCACAAAGGGACCCAGTGATGACGTATGGCTGCTCAACAATCATTCAGACCACTGAACAGGATACAGATATGTCTCCTCAGTCACACCCAGGATCCCATATCTATTTACCAAGCAATGATCTGATGCCAGTTCTCTCTTTTTACTAAGTGTAAAATCAGGTTCATTTACTTTCTGGCATCATTTTGCAGAGTAATATGAGGCCATGCATTGCTGTGGCACTGAAAATGATTTGACTGCTCAATGAAGGTAACTGATGGAGGAAACAGTGGATTTTGTGATGATATTGACAATGATGACATATTTAATGTGGATTGATCATGTACAATCTTGCCAATACCTGATCTGGTGAAGGTCAGTATTAGAACTGATGTACATCTCTCTTTAGATACTTTAAATTAGATCGTCTGTGTAAGAGTCTTGCTATATTTTTGGTCTTCCATTTGACTCACAATTTGATATTCATGTAAAAACATATATCATATGATATTTCTGAATGTATTTATTGTGACACTTACTGCTGGAGTGCAATTCTACATTTCATTAAATATTGTTTTCACCATGATGAGACTTGTGGAACATTTAAAGTTTTGGAGGATGGAATTAAAATGATCAAAATTATTAAAAATATTTAAAAAAAATATTAAAAATTCCTTTTTAAAGTGAGGCTCTTATTATGGTGAAAAATCCCGATACTTCCGGTGCAGCGTTGGCGCTGTTTACGCTTGACGCAGCTGAAATATTGAGAGCGCAGATGCGGAAGAATCAGTGCAGAAATCACTGCCTTCACGTTTGAGCTGAGATGAGCAGGGACAAGCCCAGCTGTTTGCTCAGATGATGAAACAGCAGGCCAGATTCATAAAGAGACAGCGGCTGCACTGTCCTCCGGTGTGGAGAAGACACATGACATCATAGAGAGAAGGACTGATGATCAAGAAACACCCAGTGGGAAATGAAGGAAACGCTCTTGGATCGTGGATTTTCCATGTGGCCTGTTCAGGTTAAAATAGGATCAGGCCTCTGAGAAAACACGTTGTTAAAATGGGGAGTGCCATAAGTCCTAAATTATTCTCAATCATGATAAATGATATATTTGAATATACACCTTCAGTCATGGGAAGATGTCTGGAGATGACAGGGCCTAATGGAAGACGGGAGGGAATGTGGAACTCAGTTAAGAAACTACAGAAAGGGATAAAGGAAGTGGAAAGATGTGGAACAGAATGGGGTTCTGAATTCTCTGGGGTTCTGAATTCTCTGGGGTTTTAAATTCTCTGTTCTTCACAAATAAGAAAATCAAAGAAGAGAATCTGAAGTTATGGGAACAATCTAGAGAGATTAGAAAGCTTTTGTTTTTTGGGAGTACATTTTAACTTTAGACTCGAGGACCATATTAAAAGTATAGTGAAGTAAGAAAAGTAAGAAAAGTAAGAACGTCATTAATGTTATGAGTTATGTGGCAGGGCTACAATCTCTCTCTCTCTCTCTCTCTCTCTCTCTCTCTCTGTCTCTCTCTCTCTGTCTCTCTCTCTCTTTCTCTCTCTGTCGCGCTCTCTCTCTCTCTGTCTCTCTCTCTCTCTCTCTGTCGCGCTCTCTCTCTCTCTCTTTCTCTCTCTCTCTTTCTCTCTCTCTTTGTCTCTCTCTCTCTCTCTCTGTCTCTCTCTCTTTCTCTCTCTCTCTTTCTCTCTCTCTCTCTCTCTCTATGTGGATCCAATCACCTCAATGCTAAATCATTAACCTGAACAGCCACAGCTTCCACTGGACATGCAGTGATGAATAGGCAACATTTCGTTAAAAATATTTAGCATTACACCTCTTTTGAGTTTCTCCAAAGAAATGTAGTTTTCTATACTTTTATTATATTGTTATGAATCTGTATGTTTTCTTATTAACTGGACTGGACAGACAATACCACGGCACTTTATAGGAAAGGCCAGAGCAGACTCTATCTGCTCAGGAGACTGAGGTCCTTTGGAGTGCAGGGAGCACTCCTTAAGACATTTTATGACACCGTGGTGGCATCAGCCATTTTTTATGGTGTGGTCTGCTGGGGCAGCGGCATCTCAGTGTCGGACAGGAAAAGACTCGACAAGCTGATAAGGAAGGCCAGCTCTGTCCTGGGATGCCCCCTGGACCAAGTGGAGGTGGTGGGAGGAAGGAGGATGACAACTAAGCTGTCATCCATAATGGACAATCACTCCCACCCGATGCGGGACCGAGTAACAGCACTGGAGAGCTCCTTCAGCGACAGGTTGCTTCACCCAAAGTGCGTGAAGGAGCGCTTTCGCAAGTCTTTCCTTCCTGCAGCTGTTAGACTGTACAATCAGCACTGCTCCCAGTAGACCAAACAATTAGTAGTACTTGTGTGAATTACTGAGACACTTTTTTCTAATAGTACTGTGAAATATTTTTGAGACACTTTACACCCCCCTCCTTTATTGTATTGTATTTTTAAAAAATGTTACTTCCCCTCCTCCTGCTGTGTTTTTTGTACACTGTGCTGCTGCAATATTGTAAATTTCCCCACTGTGGGACTAATAAAGGGATATCTTATCTTATCTTATCTTATCTAAACTAATTTAATCAATAATAATATCAACAAATGAACTGGATTTGTTCTGCTGGCACCAGTTAAGAGAGGAACATGCAGTGAGTTCATCTGAACCCCCTGAGACATAAACCCACGTCTGCAGACTTTTACACAAACAACTCACAAATAGTGTGACTCTAAAATATATTATTCTCATATTCATTTATTCACTTTATGTTGCGTCCCCATAGGGTGGTAAGAGCAACACGGACTTATCCAGATGACACACATTTGTATGTCCCTTTCCAGCCTGGTACAACTGATGTCGCCTGCATTCTGTCCTGCCTTTCAGAAATACAAAGCTGGATGTGCAAGAATTTTCTTCAGCTTAACAACACAAAAACTGAGATCATCATTATTACTCCTTCTACCCCCAGCTCTAGCTGCACTGGTGTTATCACGTCTTGTCTGGGCGCCTTGGCAGGCAACATTCAAAAAGAGGCCCACAATCTTGGTGTCATTTTTGACCCTGAGTTGTCCTTCAATGCTCAGGTGTCTAAAATGGTGCAGTCCTGCTTTATCCAACTGAGACATCTGACTAAGATCAGGGCTTTCCTCTCAGCTGCTGACTTTGAGAAGGTCATTCATACTTTTATTTCTTCTAGACTGTACAATTGTAATGTACAGTATTATTATTATTATACTTTATTCTGGTATCAGCAGGTGTAATTTACACAGACTTCAGCTAATCCAAAATGCAGCTGCCAGGCTTTTAACTCGCACTAAGAGAAGTGATCACATTACCCCAATCCTTGCTGCCCTTCACTGGTTACCTGTGAGTTTTAGAATTGATTTTAAGATTTTACTGCTTGCCTTTAAAGCCCTGAATGATCAGACTCCTGCATATATCTGTGACCTGTTAACTCCCTATGAGCCTGACCGCTGCCTGAGATCTTCCAGTAAAGGCCTCTTCACAGTCCCTAAAACCCGTCTCCTCACTAAAGGGGACCTGGCTTTTGCTGTTCCTGCCCCCCCCCAGCTCTGGAACTCTCTCCCTGAGGATCTCAGGCAGGCAAACTCAGTGACCTCTTTTAAATCACTTCTTAAGACTCACTTTTATTGTATGGCCTTTTTATAGTTGTCTCTTCTGTTGTTTTTACTGTGGTCTCTTATTATTAATATGTTTTTACTGTGAAGCACTTTGTAACTTGTTTTTGAAAAGTGCTATATAAATAAAGTTATTATTATCAGGGACATTTTATTACTACAGGTAAGAAATGTGTGATATTGTTTATGTTGCATATTTACTCATTTATTATTTAGGGGTTTTTTGTATTTATGCTTCCATTTCTGCTTTTTTCAATGCAATTTGCTGCTGTAATACTGCAAATTATTATCTAAAAGATTATCTTATCTTAACACAATATAATATAATAATACAATAAAAATGCAATACTATAATATAATAACAATACTATAATACAATACTATAATACAAACTACAATACAATAATACAATATTATAAAACAATAATACAATATAATAACACTATAATAAAATACTATAATACAATACTATATACAAAACTGCAATTAGAAAATGCACTTCCTAATGAAAACACTGAATACTGAAAAAAAAAAGTGGACATCCACCAGTCTGGTTTTGGAGAATATGAATATTTTGTACATTCATTTCAACTAAACAGATACAGTGCAATCATATGTAAACATGAAATAATTCTGCTCTAGAGCAACTGAGTCAAGCTCAACTCAATTCCTCTCCTTTCACTTTTTACTTTTATATTTAAGTTCATTTCAGAGACTTTGCTTTTTCACTTTTACTTGAGTAAGAAGTTGAATAAATACCTTTAGTATATGTAATTCTACTTGAGTAAAGAATTTGTGTACTTTTGTCACCTCTGGTGTAGAAAGGCATTCAGAAACTCCAAAATTAAGTCTCGACATTTTCAAGATAAGAATTTGCTGACTATTTGCTGACTATTTGCTGACTGCTTCAGCTCACTTCTGAGTTCATTTCATACTCAGACAGCACACTGCACCTATATGCACAATATAAAATATTGCAGTCAGACCAAGATTCCAACACACAGGTGCATTGTCAAGCTCTGTGCAGTCAGAAAACAAAGAGTGAGCAGGTAACACTGTGTACACGGACCAGTCATTTGCATACTGCGATCATAATTTAAGGTCACTGTTGTGTTGCTGCCCAGCAGGCTGCACTGACACAGCCTGAGCTCCACCTGCACAGAACAAACCAAAAGATGTCACTGTTGCACAAGCCATGTTGTTTGTCACATCGAGACGCATCCTGGCCTTCAATCACAGGCTGCATCTCTTTGTCACAAATGCTGCCTCACATATTCACCATTCCTTCATACCTCAGCAAGCATGTTCCTGAAAGACAAAAAAAAAATCTTACAGAAGGAAAAAACATGTTTTTTCTCCACATCTTACTTATTCTTAGAATAGGAATTGCTGAATGATATTCTTCATTTATCCCCCAAGAAAAGAAATCAGGTAATATGCTCTGCTTGGTTTTGTGATCCAGTTTTTATTACTTTTTCTACGTTCTTCAAACACACACACTGTGAGTGTGCAGCATTTAATTCAACCACAGCTCCACTGAGACATTTTCTGCACCTTCCACCTCATCATCAACCCCACCCTGTGTCTTTAAAGAAAACAACAGAAGGGCGCTCAGAGAGCACATATCTCCACCAAGGCCACATTGTGCCAAGCAAACACAAAACGGACTCAATTGCTCAAATTAAAGGCTTTATTTTCTGTATTTATCTGCATAATCACTCCATTTAATTAACACATCTAATCTATTATGAGGCAACAGATAACCAAGGATTGTGATATCACAAAGTTTTATTTCATAAATACGGTTTTATGATAGGAAGAGAAGTAACTAAAACTAAATAAGAAGACACAATGGAAAAATGAAGGCAAAATATGACAATTCTAACGACAGAGTGACAAACAATCAAAATCTAACATCAGCAAACTGTTTGTATTCTTCTCGTTATTATTATTTAATAATAATTTAATTCAATTTAAAACTAATGATATGTCCCATCTCACAATGTTAGAGAAAACAAATTGTGGATCTGCTCCTTGATCTGGACCCACCTCAAAATCTTCTCTTCCCAATCTTCCCCATTCAAAATCTGTAAAGAACTTAATGAGATATTCTGTTAACTAACTCCTGTAACTAACAGACATACAAACAAGGAATAAACCTTTGAATAAACATCTTTGATGGAGGTCGAAATAACCAAAAAGTATTACACACTGTCCAATACTACGTTCCCTTATGTACAAACAGCTTTAAACCAGTTTTCCCCTATTGCATGTTTATAGAGGACAAAAAAAACAACCTCTAGCTAAAGCAGCGTTCATGTCACCTAATCAACCCCAGAAGTCCACACATACATACTGTGTTGTTCAGCTTCCTTCACTTTCTACTGATGGTTCCATACAAAGTATCATCATCATCATCACTAACAAAAATCTGTGCATGGAAGATTTGCTGTACATGATGTGACATACTTGACATGAGTAATGTATCAGATTAGATTAGATTAGTTTAGGTTACCACATGCAATTTTATGCAGATCCAGATTATAATATACTAGATAAATATATACAGTATATATTTAATATATATATATATATATATATATATATATATATATATATATATATATATATATATATATATATTTAATGTAATTTAAGTAAGTATATGTGTCTAAAATGACTTTTTCTGAACAAAAAAAAGAGCGAAAGTAAAATTGATAAGATTTCTGGGAGTTAAATGTAGTTTATGTCAGAAGCTACCATTTATTTGTGATGTTGTTAGAAATGGTGTTCAGGTGAAACTGGCACGTCCAGAATGATGGGAAACAGTTTGTATTCTTCCATCAAAATTGACATCATTTACAAATATGTTAAGACATTTATATTAATCCAATTGGCAGCAGTTTCAGTTCTGACATTGTTTCAAAACGTAATTTATTTTATTTGAACAAAACACAAACAGCTACATAAAAAAGAAATAGAAGAAAATCGTTGGTCATTTCCAAAAGTGAGTCACTTGTATTGACTGATCTCAATAAAGCAAAGCTGTGGATGATCAAGTTGTGGAGCATCAACTATACTGACTCTCAAATTGTACATGTTCTATAGAATCAATGTTTTCCTCCCAGCTCACTTTGTGTCGATGTGTCACCACGTCGCTCTCCTCAAACATAACCAATTATTCCAAATGGACAGAGGATAATCAATACTTATTGACCCACCCTCTACGCTACAGTAACAATTACTGCTTGTCTTCCACTTGCCTGAGTCAGACTGCAGTCAGCACATGTCCACACTTGTATATGCAGACACACACACACACACACACACACACACACACACACACACACACACACACACACACACAGACACACAGACACACACACACACACACACACACACACACACACACAGACACACACACACACACACACACACACACACACACACACACACACACACACAGACACACAGACACACACACACACACACACAGACACACACACACACACACACACACACACACACACAGACACACAGACACACACACACACACACACACACACACACACACACACACACACACACACAGACACACAGACACACACACACACACACACACACACACACACACACAGACACACACACACACACACACACACACACACACACACACACACACACACACACACACACACACACACACACACACAG
This sequence comes from Chaunax sp. Z400, assembly GCA_037577475.1. NCBI lineage: Eukaryota > Metazoa > Chordata > Actinopteri > Lophiiformes > Chaunacidae > Chaunax > Chaunax sp. Z400. The sequence continues at coordinate 21,121,410 of CM075206.1, read as the reverse complement.
ACACAGACACACACACACACACACACACACACACACACACACATAGCACTGCACATAATTATCTATTCAAACTCTCCACTGGATACTTTTCTGTATTTTCTCTAACTGCATTACAAACTATGTTTCATTCCACTTTTGGCATTTTGCAATTCAAAACACTGTGAGTGCTGCCTGAGCTGAATACTGAGGAGCAGGGAGAGCGGGTCCAGTCAGCAGCATTAACATACAGGACGTCATTATCACAACGTGCCTTTGCAGCCAACAGGAGGGCTGCTGAGTGTGTGTGTGTGTGTGTGTGTGTGTGTGTGTGTGTGTGTGTGTGTGTGTGTGTGTGTGTGTGTGTGTGCATCCAAATTCCAGTTTGATTGCATGTTTGTACCTTTTGTATCTGTATTAATTGTTTTCATGCATGCAGGTGTGTGCACATATAAATATAGTCATCTACATGGGAGCAAGCAGTGTGTCTGTGTCATACATGAAGCAGATGCAACACCTGCTTGTATATGGTGTGTGCCTATGTAAATACATTTGTGTGTGTGTATCTCTACATCCCCCACCTTACAGATTAGAGGCCTCTGTAATGGTTCTACAAAGGTCAGGGTATTTCAGTGGTTGGGATGTAGCAGCAGACTGTGTTTAAAGGTCACCACACCACACCATTGCATTATCTCCCTGCCATTTCATACCAGCTTGTCTGTCTGATTGATTTTCAAAAATAAAGCTTCTCCTCCTCTGAGGCGCTTCATGCCTGTTTTTTGTTTTTTTCAGAGTGAAAGCAGGGGGATGGAGGGGGAAGGTGTGTTGTTAGAGCTTTGTGGGTGTTAGAGAGATGTCCTCTCCTCTGATGGTGATGATGACACAGCTCACAGCCGTATGGGTGACTGGGTTTGGTCTGGGTTTGCTGTGATGCTGTGTGCATCTTGGCAAATGTGGAAATCATGGAAAAACATGGAAGGTAAGAATGGAAGTTAAAAAGTGAGTGACTATCTGCCGGGGTGCAGCCTGCTATCTGCTGCCATCCAGGCCGGGGAGGGTGGAGACAAGTCTGCTCATTACACAATTTGTATATATATTTACCTCCAGCAAGGATTTATGTGTGTTTGCTAGTTTATAAGTGAGCAGTGTAGCAATAACAGTCCAAGAAAACAATTCAATAAATATTCTTCAACACTTCAGGATGAGATGGATGAATAAACATATACATAAACAGACTATGGACAGGGGTGTGTTATTACAATGGTGATTTCACCTTGTGGAACCCAGAACTCGTTTTGAGCCTCACCATCTACACCTGGACTCCCCAAGAAAGGACTAAAAGCATTGGTTTGACAAATTGGACTCACCTCTCCCTGACTCACCTCTCCCTGACTCACCTCTCCCTGACTCACCTCTCCCTGACTCACCTCTTCATGACAAAACACAGACCAGAAAAGAGTCATAAAACTTCCACACATTCCAGCCAGTGAACTCTCTAATTGTAATTAATCTGTTTTAAGGATATGTTTGAAAACTACACAAAATTATTCTTTACTGTTGCACAACTTTGTTATGGTTATTCATGACAAGATTCCCATAATGTACATGTAACTCTGATGTGATCACAAATCACATGTCAGTTCATTGATACATGGTTACCTACACATAGTTGAAAAACTTTATTGTTATTATTACTAAATTATCACTATAATCAAGTGACTGTTAGTCCTGGCGATTGGCTGTGTTAGTGGAAAGTATTTCTCATTGAAATGATTAGATATTGTGTCCTATCATTTAGAATACACATTTGGACTATAAAAATAAATATCATATGATTCTGCTTCCTAATATCAAACCCAGTTACGACCCTTACATCATCTGTTTGTGTGACCGGAGGGCCATGATGACAGTGGTTAATGAACCCTGCATACAAATTGAACATATGTTAAATTAATTAATTTTTAATAAGTCCCGCTAATAATTTTTGTTAATCATTGTCTGGTCACAAGTCTGATAATCAGTTAGAAATAATTCAAACGACGTCAGTGGAGAAACGCTGCCTCCTGACCCCGGCTCCTTCTGTGAACTCCGTACTCGATGGCGGCCTCCGCCTCAGGGAAGTGACCACCTCAGAGTCGTGCTGCACTCCAGCCCTGACCCACAACTCATGGCAGACAGACATCTTGGAAATGTTGTTATGGGAGTACAAAGTCACATGACCCACCAAGACGTTCAGTAGGTGTCACTTAGGGACTTCATGAGTTAAAGTCAAGGATAAAGCTGTATAAGGAACTTTCCAGAATGTTTAAAGGACGTGAGACACCTGTGTCACCGTGGGTTCTTATGGGTTTTAATTGTCAAGTGCATCTCATCCAGACGCACAAGTTACTATTTAACCTTTGTGTGTGAAGTGTTGCTGCCTCTTTGGTTACATTTAGGCATAAAAACTACATGGTTAGGTTTAGGAGAAGATTGGTGACGTGTTTCTGGGTGTCGTGTGTGAAGACCTACCACTCAACACCAATGTTTTGTAAAATAGCAGGCTCTCAGAGAACACATACCATACACCATGTTTTCTCATGTATGGAGCCTTTAAAGTAATGCCTGGGAGTTTGCACAATATGTGTACTTTGTATCACTGTGAGAGGATCATCAATTGTCATATGAATGCACCCAGGACATTCATTATTTATTGTTGTTCACACAGTGGTGACGTCATGATGATGTATAAAATATACATCTATATATCAGTATGATATATATATAGTATCTATATATAAGTATACAATCTATACAAGTATCTACCTCATGTCAAAATCAGTAATACCAGCTCATTACTTGACCTGTAACCTGCTCCTAGCATTTGAAACCATTCATTCATTTTCTGTAACATCTTATCCTCTGTATAGGGTCACAGGGCCTGTCCCAGCTGAGTTTTGGTGGGAGGTGGGGTTCATCCTGGACAAGTCACCAGTTCATCACATAGAAAGACAAACAACCATTCAGACTCACATTCAGACCTACAGTCAGTTTAGAGTCACCAGTTCATCTATACTGATGTTTTTAGTGGTGGGAGGAAGCTGGAGAACATGGAGAGAACCTGGAGAGAACATGGAGAGAACCCACACAGACACGGGGAGAACATGGAGAGAACCCACACAGACACGGGGAGAACATGGAGAGAACCCACACAGACACGGGGAGAACATGGAGAGAACCCACACAGACACGGGGAGAACATGGAGACTAACCACAGAAAAGTCCCAGGTCCTCAGAAGGACTTGAATCCAGGACCTTCTTACAGTGCTAACCACTGCACCACCGTGCCGTTCACATTTGAAATCATGTATCTATAATCTGTAGTTTATGAGTTATCAACAAAAAAATATTATTTTCCATAATGGCAGATCTGGATCTATTTTCCATCCAGCTATATGAATCTGTATTATCAGCTACATAATGGTGGCATAATGGATCCCCATATCTGTGGATCCCCATATCTGTGGATCCCCATATCTGATCCAGTTGTACATAGTGGTGGAACATCAGGAGTTGTACATGCCTGGGTATTTTTATTTTGATTGGATTATAATTTTTCAAATTTTCAAATTTAATCAACTCCACCCCTACTCAAATCTGTTGACATTTTTAGATGTCTTGCGGACAAACAAACAAACAAACAAACAAACAAATATGGGTGATCACATTACATTCTCCAACTCTCATTGGCAGAAGGAAATATGTTGCAATGGGGAGTTGCTTTGATTGTCTTTTATTGATCGGTGCGTTTCCATTGGAGATACATTGAAGCCTGGTGCATCTAGTGTGACGCCAAGGGATGTGCCAAAGTATCAGCATATGACATCCTTACGATGAGACCAGGTTCACAGCTTACAACGGAATCAGAGGAAAAGGTAAGAAACCCAGATCTACAAATATTCATATATTGTTTGTCATTATCTCTTTTAGATCCTGTCCAAGAATTTTAAAGTGAAACCCAAGCCATCCGCTAGTTGTCAGATAAACATGATTCTTTTCATTATGGGCACCAAAATGAAGACACTGATATATTGTAATATTAGAGAACATGTAAAACATATGTCATATCTATACACTGTGGCCATAGTGTCTTATCAACCATTCAATCATCTGCTCAACAAATTCCCTGTTATTTAAGCCAACTTCATCCAGGATCAACAAAATAAATGATTAATTATTGACCCTCTATTGAATGATGTGCTCAGGTAAATATTTATCCTCATAAAGAATGTGATTAAAATAAATAATTACTAGAATGTTCTGGTCGAAGGTAGGAAGATTTGGGCTCAACCATATGCCTGACACAGAGTGGTGCACAGCTCAGCATAAGTGTCATTGCTGGTTTCTGACCAGCAGTTGTTGTTTTCATGGCCAGTGTCCACGTTGTGTAAGTAGCAAATGTTCTTGGACCGTCTGTGTGCTCATCGCCTTAAAAAGAAATGTGGTCAGAGACAATGTTTATCAATGGCTTTCTTGAGGAAGCAGAAAGCAGTTGAGCTATTAACCAACAACAGTTGATCTAAAGTCAATGGTGCAGTACTACTATGTAAAGGGCCATGAACCTGGACTGTTTCACTGCAGTTGCATTCAGAATAGAAGATGACAGAGGATTGTTTAATTCTTTCTTTACCCCAAACACACCTGTGAATAATTAAAATAATAATAATGACTAAATTCAGCCCCTTTGTGTCTTACTTTACAGATTGTGTATACTTTAACTGGCAAAATGGAGTTGGACATGGCCTAAATTTACTAGATTGTTTAATAGAGCCCTTTTTTATGTAGTTTTGATGAAACCCTAACGTATCCTTTGGTACCACAATCAGGCCATGTTTTTTCACTCTTACACAAGAAAATTTAAAAATAATTTCTTCACTTGAATTCAACATTGGCTTCATGGAATAGTATCATCTTGGTTCAGTTTGTTAGGCTGGAATTAAAAATGTTAAATACTACTGACTAGGCTTTTACGTCAGGCTGAGGCATGTTTCATCA
>CM075206.1:21096400-21108900 GCA_037577475.1 Chaunax sp. Z400 | reverse complement strand
TATTTTTTAAATCATATGAATGCACCCAGACAATTACAATTGTAAATCCAGCTGCTTTCCATTTGCTGTGCATTTCTTTTGAATCTCCAGACTCAGTAGACCCTGAAGTCCACTGTGGGTACCGCCCACAAATGTAAACAGCCAATCACAACGAAGCCCGCCAAAATCGACTAAGTATCAGAAATGTGTATGAAACTGCAGTTCTTACACAAACTCCAGGCTGCGCTGTTCTATACACTGGAATACACTCAAAATCAGGTGAAAGTGGTGAAGATGGACTTTCAAAGAAAATGAGACAGAAAATGAGACAGTATGTTATTTAGACACTAACAAATGCGGTAACTCTCCGAATTACCCTTAAGTCTGCGTAGTGCTGGTGTGTAGTCAGGTGAAATGTCCCTGCAAACCACACACACACACACACACAGAAGTTTATGCTTGCATATTAGCCGATACATGAAATGTAAGTGTAGCCAGGCAGTCTGAACAGCTATTATGAATACAGTCACCAGCCAGGTATGACTACATTAGTATAATTACTCCCATATGTTATTATGGTCCATTAGCACTATCTAGTGGCGTAATTGAGTGAGTGAAGTGAACGTGCATGTGACGTTTTCTACTCTGAACGAGATAGACACGGAGCACAGACGTAATGACAGTAGATAGCTCTTTAGCAAAAAAGTTGAGACGGTTTAATTACCTTGACTTAAGTCAATAACAAAAGTTTAGACCGAACAAAGATATTGTTGCACGTTGAAGAGAGAAGTACAACAGCCACGGAGCTGCCGACCCGTCAAACCGGCATTTATTGATCATTCCGGTGAGTTAGCTGCTAGTTAGCCACGATGTAGCATTTTGGTTGTTGCTAACCTTGAAGAATATTTCTAACCTTGAGATTTTGTGCTTTGTAATGTTAAAAAAAAACAGTCGGGATGAACAAATAACCTGATGAACAAATGGTGTGTTTTCACTGGCATTAGTTGAATACTGTGCATCTAGGAAAAATGTGTTAATTAGTGGCTGGTTCATTCAGCTAAGGTGCTAAGATTCAGCAGAAATAACCCATGTTAATGTATTTTCTGTTCTCATGTTGTGACTTATGTTCTTTGGAAAGCTAGTTTATTAAGCTTGACTGATAAAGATGTGTTTGAAAGTAAAATGTGTTGTTAAAACGTATAGTTATTGATATGTGTGTAGTATGTAACAATGTGCTTTGAGAAGATACACAAGTGGACTGTAACTATGGATAATTGAGTGATTGCTCTGCACATTTTGTGCAGACTGGTTTTTTGTTTATGTTGAGATTATTACTACAGACAGAACTGAGCTGCTCGAGGCGCCATCGCCCACTGCTTCCTGGTCTTCATCTCCACCACCACCATCCTCTCATCCTCATTGGATCTTCACCATCATCTCCATCCTTTGTCTTCATCCCCACTGCTCATTGGATTCAGTCTTCATCTTCTCCACTCTCCTAGGAGCCAGGCTGGACAGTTTTCTTCACTAAGGGTGGTGGTAGGAACTTGAGTGAACTCAGAAAGAACTTATACAAACTCAGGAAAAGACACACATTTCATTAAGAGGTTTATTCCAAGATCTTGGGTATTTTTGTTTATTTTGTTGTAAATTGGCCGTTGTGGGTGCAACTTAGTTTATGCCCAGTAGCTATTCAAACCTGGTAATCTCTGTGACAAATGGAATTGTACATTTATTGAAAGATCAAATGCAAAGTTATTGTTCTAACTGAAACCGAATAACAAAAAATAAGAAATAATAGAGAAGAAAGAAACAATACACGATATCTAAATTTAAAGACATCTTATTGTCGGTGTGAGTCATTGGGGAAGGGATATGTTAATGTCTGATGTACTTAACTGCTCTATTACACTTCTATCTCCTCATAGAGAACCTAGATATTAGATATACTCGCAGAACTTGACAACATACACGTCAAGGTGGGTTACATAAGGCTAATTAACACAATTTAAGAGCAGTATACATGTAGGTCTTTTCCATAACATGTCAGCTTATTTTACACCAAAACTCAGTGATCCTTCTAAGTTGGCACACTGGATATTTTGGATATTTTTTCAGGATGTCTACATGACAAACTCATTCTGAAGATTACAGACTGTAGGCTAACTTTCTCCCGTTTTCCTTAATAATACTCACTGATTGTGGCCCACCATTGAACACACACTGAAGTTGCAGCACTCCACTCACATTGTGCATTTTAGGAATTCATAGTCATAGTCATCACCACAAAAATGAATAACACAGGCACATTTTCAGATGATACATTCAAATCTGATTATTCTGTCAGTCTGTATGTGCACCAGGAAGCGGAGGAGAGCGTCTTCAAACCCTCTTTATTTCTTAATTCTCTCTTCACCCTTATGTTCAAAGATAGACAGGCTCTTTTTTGAAATGTTCTTCTGCTGATAAACCAGTCCACTTTGAACATCCAAACAGAATTTGGGAATGATCCAAGGAACTATAGGTTTGAGGTGCTGAATTGTAGCGTATGGAAGTGAATTGCATTTTTCTTTCTGATAGTCAAATGATTAAATATCATCTGCTGCAATACATGATTATCTTTACTTCATTCACCTGTCAACAGCGCAGACTTCACCCAAGACCAGATCCTACAGAAAATGACTTATTTTCCCCATTGCATACAGTAAACATGTCAAGTGAACTTGTTACACATGAATAACAAGTAATGACATTAATTGGAGGGAAATCTGGATTCTTGAAGGCAGGGCATGTGGCCGTATTTGTGTCGCTGTATGTACTTGTTGCCTATAGTTTTCTGTACACTGGGCACAATATGTGTGATTACATCTTAGTTATAATGTGGCAGCTGGCCTGCAGAGTCAGGGTACTGTATGAGCACCGGGGAGCAGAGGAGAGCGTCTTCAAACCCTCTTTATGGGTTCAGTGTTCTGTTGGAGTCATTCTGGTCTGGTTACTGACAGTAAACATGGAAATCTTTCACATCTCTTCCAACCATATGATGCAAATGTCAAGCAGACTTAAAATGTTTTACAGACAAACCTTTTTTGTGATGGTCAAACATTTTAAACAAAGGCCATTCAGTGGCTTTTAAATGTAGATATTGATGTTTTTTAAAGGATCTCTTGTTCATTGATATCTACTTGGAGCTTCTAGAGGCTCAGTTACCAACCTAACAAACCACCTGTAGCTCCAACATGAGCCAAACAGCCAGTGTTCACTGCATTACCTTTTTTTTTTAACTCATTTAATGTGCTGCTGAATTTGCTGGAGGATTTATATACAGTCAAAGATCAACATCATATAGACAGGTCATGCATGATTACTTGATTTTGAGTCTTGTATTTAATCCAAATTAAATACAAGTATTCATTGAAAACGTTCCTGTTTGGAACAAGACGACTCCTTGGCTTCTGCTTTTGCTGCTGCAGAGCTCCACCGTTCTAGAAGCAGCAGGTCCAGACCCAATGCTTTACATGTGTAAGCATGCAGCAGCAGTTTTTATTCATGTATTAACAAAACAGTCAGAGTACAGTTAATTAGAACATAACCCAGACCTAATTTAGTATTAATAATAATGGTAACTCCTGCTTCTTTGTTGAATTACATTTAATTGACTGAATTTAGGCCAAAACACTCTGAAACAAAATGTAGAAGAGTTTTTATGTCTGATACTTCACCAAAAAAATAACCAATCAAACATTTTTATTATAGACCATGATTATATGATTTTAGGATTATTACATATGACATTTGTTGTATGTAAAAAGTGCAGCTTCCAGTTATGGTGTGTCCTCAGTGACTGCATTATAGAGCGTCCCTTTGTATGTGCTGTCTGATTGCTTTGTAGTTTACTGGTGGATCAGCAGCTGGTGTTTCCTCATGTTCCTTAAACACTCATATGTCACAGTGTTTATAATTCACACTATGTTCAGATGAAAACCTTCACCATGACTTATTTATCTAATGATGAACACACACTCCACATGTTTTTAAATTCGTATTTTCTTTATTAAACCTTAAGTATAATTATAATATAAATAGTCTATTTATAATACACTCTATTTACAATCTATATACAATACATTTACAATCCATGTAGAATGTATTTAAATCTAATTAGAATATACTTACTTTAACAATCTATTTAAGTCAAGTTACTTATTTTATTATTTATTTATTATATTTATTATTATTCTTATCGTGCCAAATCACAACAAAGCTTATATTAAGGTTCTTTCTGAGAAGACCAGGTCTAGACCGACCCAACAATCCACCATGAGCAAGCACTTGGCGACAGTGGCGACGAAAAACTGCCTCTTTTAAAAAAAAGAAAAAGAGGCAGAAACGTCGAGCAGATCCGAGACTCATGGTGGGCGGTCCTCTGCTCTGACCGGTTGGGGTGAAAGATAGACAGAGGGAGAGAGAGAGAGAGATGGGGAGATAGATGGAGAGAGAGAGAGAGAGATAAATGGGGAGATAGATTGAGAGAGAGAGAGGTCTAATTTAAATATATTTAAAACTAATTATAATATACTTAAATCTAATATACTATTGTTATAATCTATTTATAATCTATTTAAATCTAATTATACTATTCTTATTATCTATTTATAATCAATTTAAATGTAATTATACTATTCTTATAATCTATTTACAATACAGTATTTCTACAATCTAATTAGAATATATTTAAATCTAATTATAATATTATTATAATCTATTTATAATGTAGTTTATCTACAATCTATTTATAATATAATTAAATCTAATTATACTATTATTAGAATATATTTATAACAATCTACAATCTATTTATAACATACTTAAATCTAATTATACTATTCTTAATATTACTACTATTCTTAAACTATTTTCTATCTTTAAAAAATAATTAAATCCAGGACATCAGGACGGTGGTCTCATCACAGCTGATCCTGCAAACAAACAAAAACAGTGATTAACATAACTTTAATACAGAAAGTCTAAGTGTCCTGATTCCCCCTTCACAACCTGACATTAATGTAAGTGTGAATCTGAGGTCTGTATATTTTAACAAACTGTGATCTAACTTCATCAAATGTCATCTAATGTCAGATAAAATCAGATGAACACAAATATTGTCTTACCTCAAAAGAAGCCTGGCACCAAGTCGGTCATCCTCTTCTTGCCCTACAAAGAAACACAGAAGACATTTTTCAGTCACTTTGTTCCATCAGCTCTGGTGTAGTGATGGAAACAAGTTGAGTTGTATGTCAGCACAGTGTACAAACACACACACACACACACACACACACACACACACACACACACACACACACACAGACACACACACACACACACACACACACACACACACACACACACACATACACACACACACACACACACACACACACACACACACACACATATACTTACACCGTTGGGGGTCCAGTCCGGGTACTGCTGCTGGTGGAGGCGTCTCAGTCTGTAGGCCTCCTGGAAGTACTTCTCCTGCTGTTGAGAGGACATCGCCATCCACTGTAAACACACAACCACACACTGTCAGCACACACACAGCCATACACAACTACACACACCTAGAGAGGCCTGCTGCACGTGAACATATTAGCACTTGCATAAATATGAACACAGATCTTAATGAATGAGAGCACAGAACATGTATGAAATCCTCAGTTTAAATGTTTTCTCTGGACATGTGACAATAGATCTAAATCATTTCTGATTCAAACACACTGACCCTCTCTCCCAGGACTGTGGTGACCATCCTGCCGTCACTGCTGCTCAGCTCGGCCTTGATGTTCGGCCGCTGCTCCTGGCTGAACACCATGAAGGCGTTCGGTGGCTTTTTAATACGACCGTCGTCGTATCGGCTCCTCCGCTTTCTCTTTCTACAAGGATAAAGCAAAATACAGAGAAGGTGGACACGGAAAGTAAGAATAGTAAGATAAGTACAAGACATGAGTAAAATCCATCCTTGTCTGTGCTTTGTTACATTTAAACCCATTAAAAGACATTGATTTGAATAATATTCGCTCTGACATCTTGGTAGATTAATAACACCTGCAATCAGAAAACAGCTGCAAGAAACTCAATACATAAAGTCTGTTTTTATGGTCCACTACCACAGATCATGAGCCAATCACAAGAGAGAAAGGTACATTTGGACCAAAACTGGACAGACAGCACTTACTTTGTAGTGGAGGTGTTCAGCTGGGGAACAGCTGACTCAGGTGGAGTGAGGGGGAGTCTGGACATCCCGTAGACCACGGCTCCATTCCTACACAGGTAAAGAGAAACAGAGAGGTTTCACATCAGAGGAAGAGGGTGTGAAGATACAAAGAGAAGCTCAGCAGCTCTGTTCACTCATTTATGTGTGTGTTACTTACAGAAAACCAACAGGATGAAGGCTTTGGCTCATGCTCATCGGGACCTTCACCACTGGTATCTTGTCATACTGGAGACACAAACACACACAGGACAGGTGATCAGACAAGCTGCAGTGAGGTCATGTGACTAAGGTGTCAGAGTCAGAGAGAGTCTTATTGATGAGTCTAAACCTGATTAAAACAAACCTTAACCTCTAAGTCTTGTTATCAACAGTGATCTGGTCTGTCTGGTTCTCACTGGTGGATGTTACTGGTATTACTAAATAACTGGTCACAGACTCATGTCAAACTGCTGCAAACCAGTTTCACATCCAGTCACATCACTAAAGGAAAATCTGATCAGTGTTATAGATTAATTGATCTAATTCACCTGCAGTTCAGTCCAGTTTTAAGGTAACCTGAGAATCTGCAGCAGACAGACTTTTAATAAACTGTTTATTTATCCTATGAAGCTTTTAGACTAAAGACTGTACAACTGTAGAGAGAGTGTTTAACAGGGTCTTACTGGGTGTGGAGGAGCTGCAGGGTAGAAGGAGGCTGCTGCTGCATGAGGGTCCACGTAGAAGGGAGGAGGAAGAATTGGAGGGTAGAGGGGGGCTGCTTCCAGCTGGTCCAGAAGCTCCTCAGGCAGGTACTGTGAGGAGAGAAGAAGGGTTAGTCAGCCATGATACACAAACTGAAACAATGATTTCAAAGACCAACACTCGTCCTAAATGTTCACAATCTTTACTGTAAACCAACACAGAACACATTTTCAGACACAGAACTGGATTTATGATTCCACCGGCTGTCCAGTAAAACTCCCTAACATTGATTTCATATCTTACCTGTTCCTGGCTCTGCACATCATCAGGGACGATGGGAGCAGCCTGTCTGGTCTCCTGTGCTGGAGCTGCTCCCAGCTGGAGCCACGGACCACATCCTTCATCCAGATAGGACACTAGGAGAGGCTCCTGGTGGGTGTTTGGAGGAGGAGGAGGAGGAGGAGGAAGAGGAGGAGGATCGAAGGCTTCTTCAAGCTCGATCAGAAGCTCCTCAAATTGAAAGTTCTGTGAGGAGAGAAGAAGGGTTAGCCAGCCACGATACACACTGAAACAATGATTTAAAAGACCAACACTCGTCCTAAATGTTCACAATCTTTACTGTAAACCAACACAGAAAACATTTTCAGACAGAACTGAATTCATGATTCCACTGGCTTACCTGTTCCTGGCTCTGGACGCCATCAGGGATGATGGGAGCAGCTTCTCTGGTGTCCTGAGCTGCTCCCAGCTGGAGCCACGGACCACATCCTTCGTCCAGGCAGGACACCAGGACAAGGTCCTCGCTGAAGGTGTTTGGAGGAGGAGGGGGAGGTGGAGGAGGGGGAGGAGGAGTTGGAGGGGAAGATATTTCCTCCAACAGACTCCAAGTCTCAGCCTCAAGATGGGACAGTGAGTCTGCCCCGATGATGTCATCCAGAAAACGCTGAAGAACATCAACGTAATCCATCTGATGGGCAGATAAGAGAGATAACAGAATAATATCTATTTTGATTATCAGGAAACATAAACACATCTAAATAATAAGAGTCTATGATGACAAAAAAATTCATTAGTTTTATAAATATTATGAAACATAAACCTAAACAATAATATATAAAGTCATTTGTTTCAGTATTTAGAGATGCTGATGAATCATTAGTAATAATATAATAATAATAATAAAGGGTGTAACTTTGAAAGGAGCCAATCTGCAGGATGACTTCTTTTAATTTGAAGCTATTTGGCTGATAACAATCTCTAGACTTCACTAAATAAAATGTTGGATTTAACCAGCAGATTACTGCAGGTACTTCTACTTGAGTAAAGTCTGTGAATACTTCTTCCACCAGTGGGTCATGAGTATTAAACCATTAGCCAACATCCCAGTGAGTTTCTTAACTTTCTCCAACAAGTCTTGAAGTTCAGAAAAAGTTGTGTTATATTGACTAAAACTACAGACTACTACTACAAGACTGATGAAAAATGTTTGCTAAATGTGGAAAAAACACTTTTTTATCTAACTGTGTGCTTACAGGATGAGATGTAGCTAATTTAGCATTAGTGTTATTGTTAGCGTTAGCATTCGCGTTAGTTCAGTGGTTTAACCGTTAATCTTTAAAACACCACATTCAAACTACTGTAGGTAAAATCTGTTTTACTTACTTTCTGCTTTCACTGAAGATGAAGTTCACCAACAATGATCACTGTTCTGACAGATGTTGAAATTCTGGGTCAAAAATGTCAGTTTCACTGCAAAATGTCTGCTGGTGAAAGGGAATCATTACAACTTCCTGTCTGGTGATGTCATCATTTTAACTGATCTTAAAAAATAACAAAACCAGCTTCTCATGAGAAACCCCTGAAATAAAGGAATTTAATTTAATTTTAACCCCAAATCTATTTTTCTTGAAGAAACAACCTTCCATTTATCATAAACTTAGTCAATTAAGTTGTTTTTTTTTATTTATTTTTTTGGTGGCCACTTCGAATCCACTTCAAATTTGCCATGTGGGTTGCAGGCAGCAAAGCAAGTGGTAGAAAAGTAGTCAACCTTTCTGAAGTACAATTAATTAATTACTATTAATACTAGTTTGCCAATCTGCCAATGCAACTTAATGAGAGTTTTAAAGTGGGGTTTTATGATTATGGAAAAGTCTGTCTGACAGCAAGGTGAAATTATTCTAAATATAGTGTACACTTAAACTGACATTGAATTTGTTAGGTGGCTAATATCTGGGTTGCCTTCCCTGTCCTCAGTAGTCCACTTCTTAGGTTTCTTAAACAACTACAAACTAGAGATGGTAACATATTTCAGTAGGTGTAGTACACAGTTGGTTACATATTTTTGTGTTGGGGAGGACTTTGTAAGTTATTTCCAGTACAAAGAGTCAGAATAGTCACATAATTCAATATTGTTTCTATCCTAACATTATAATAACTCTATAGCTGTTTGAGGCCCTTTTTGTCATGGCTCACTCATGACTTTGAACCTTTTAAGAGGACTTTTTTCTGTGATTTGGTGTGTAGGTGTTTGGAAGGCGTGGTTCCAGGCACCAGCTGTCATCTCCACACCGGTTCTCCATCAGCTCATCCTCCTCAGTATATCTGCCTGGCTCATCCTCCCACTCACCGCCAGATTAGTACTACAAGTTTAGTGGTACATGCATTGGCTCTCAGACACTAACAAAGAAACTTGATTTTTGATCGTGTGCTCCTGCCCTGACATTGTTTTTTCCATGTGCTCAGAACGTCGCTGACACCCTGGCCTCTTCGGCCGCCTGCCAGACACATGTGGTGTGTCGTTGGATCTAGATCCTCCGCACCCACTCCCTTCAGTCTCCAGTAAAGACAATAAACCTTACCCGACTCTGTGTCTGCTCTTGGGTCCTAAACTAACCTACACGTCACACTTTTAATTGAATGCACCAGACAGTTCCCTGCATCATGTAATTAATGTAACTCTGCCCCCCCGACTAAGAGTTTCTTTCACTGGTGTATTTTTCAGCCACAAACACATGAATTCAAACTATATGTCAAATGGTTTTCTCTGCGTTTTCTGGCAGAAAGAGTAGGGCCTCAGCACAAAGAAGGGATTTTCTCTAGGTTTGTCTAACTGACTGATGAAGCCTCAAATTAGCTTCAGGTTTGGTGTTAATGCATTTTTGCAAATGTGGATGATGGATTTTTCTCCCCTATCATATCCATTGAAATTGTTTCAATAAGGGATCTCTTTGTGGTTAATGTAAAATGGATTACAATTACAATGAACAATTAGTTAGTTTGGCTACGAGTATTTAAAGTATTGGAAAAATGTGAATCTATCCTTAAAGACTTTTATGGTTTTGTTTGAGTTTTGGAAAGTTTGTTAAACATTGTACATCAGGCACAATGCTTCAATATATATAAAAGAAGAGAAGATGAATAAATGACTGCACATATATCCTGGAACATGGAGCTAAACTCCAATTTCCATCAGAACAAACTGAATTTTTTCCGTTAAATCAATGCATTTTAAGGTGAGTGATTGGAGTTAGGTTAAAATGAAGCACATGCACAAAAGCATGACATTAATAGACAGTCAGTTAACCAGAAGTATTTATCTTAGCTGCGGTGACCTGACAAGAATCACAGGCCTACACAAACATGCATGCAAGACCCACCCACACACACACCTATACAGGTATATATGATTTAGCCTGCCCTTTTCTCCAAACCTGCCCGGAGGTGGTTAAGATGGACTACCCTTTCCTGAGCTCTTAGAGCTATGGGAGTTAGGTTAAAACTCTCCAAAAAATCTGAAAAAAATTAGCTCACTTTAGATTTTAGATACACCTTATAGATGGCCCACACCACCCTGATAATAATGTGGTTTATGCAGACAGTTGTCTTAATATGTGACTTGTAAGGTCTAAACAAACACTATGTGGACTTTAAAGGGACAATGACATCACTCCTCATTTACATAAAATACACCGACCTGACAGCACCAGGGATTAATGGAACAGCCATTTTATTATGATTTATATATTGTATAAGTCTGGAATATCACATTCATGTTAGGTGATGATTATCACATGACGGTGACAACTTTTTTTTTTTACCCCACATCGTCTTTCCTGCTACAATCTGTGTTACTTAATCCATGTTTGCAACAGAGTGCTTTGTAAAACATATTTAGACATAAGCATAACTGCAAAACACATAAAAAACAAAACAAAACAAAACACCAGACCACTGAGCAGTTTGCACCTTTATTTGCAACAGCCATCATCATTGGGAGACTGGAACAATTTGAAACAGTGAACAACAATGCTGTGCAATTTGATTCGGCTGCCTCTTTCCAGCCCTTCCACGGTTTCTAACAAAGTCCCTTGTATTTTGCACTGTTCTGTGTGCTAATTAATGACCCTCTGCAAGTTTACAGCGCTTGCATTCAAATTTGGTAGCCAATTTTGCTTTCATTATGTGATCTCTGAAATGCCGCATGACTGCAGCTACCTCAGCGATGGACCACATTTTCTTTTTTATTCTTCTGGCCTCATGTTCTTGACCAGCATCTATCCCTGGAAGATATGCAAATAGAAAAAAATAAAAAAATCACTTAATCACTTTTAACAACACAAACACAACAATAAAGTGAGGTAACATACCAAATCTCAAAAGTCATGGACATGCTCTGCAATTTAAAGATTTAACTGACTGGCCAAAAAGACTAATGACGAGAGCATTCAAGGTCAATAACAAGAAAGGGAGCGAACATATGAAGAGAAGGAGGTAACTTAGCTCTGGTAAACATTTGATCAGCAGCTGGGCTTACATGGACACTTTTCTTCATTCTGATTGAAACCGTTGACATGAGTTGTGATCCAATGAGACCAGGTGTTTACATGAGTTGTGATCCAATGTGACCAGGTGTTTACATGAGTTGTGATCCAATGTGACCAGGTGTTTACATGAGTTGTGATCCAATGTGACCAGGTGTTTACATGAGTTGTGATCCAATGAGACCAGGTGTTTACATGAGTTGTGATCCAATGTGACCAGGTGTTTACATGAGTTGTGATCCAATGTGACCAGGTGTTTACATGAGTTGTGATCCAATGAGACCAGATGTTTACATGAGTTGTGATCCAATGAGACCAGGTGTTTACATGAGTTGTGATCCAATGAGACCAGGTGTTTACATGAGTTGTGATCCAATGTGACCAGGTGTTTACATGAGTTGTGATCCAATGTGACCAGGTGTTTACATGAGTTGTGATCCAATGTGACCGGATATTTACATGAGTTGTGATCTAATGCGACCAGATGTTTTTATTAGTTGTGATCTAATGCGACCGGTAGATATTATGTTCCACAGTTTACATGGAACGATTCTTCTTCTCATCGGTTTAAGAAAAGGTTTATACTAACCCTCTGCAACCCAATGAAATTTAATTTGGTTTTGGCATTTTTATTCCGAATGAGGTGTTTTTATGGAGCATTTTCATTCTGATTGAGCTTTCAAACTGATTTTAATCGGAATAAAGAGGTCCATGTAAACCCTGCTAATATTATTTACCTGACT
>CM075206.1:21086400-21091400 GCA_037577475.1 Chaunax sp. Z400 | reverse complement strand
AGATCAGATTTGGTTATCTTGACAGTTCACATTCATAACTACAAGTGACCTGGATCTGGCCCTAAAGTGAACATATCTGTCCTCTGAATAGGCAGGCATGCACACATTGATACATTATTCCATGATTCAGCATATTCAGCATATTCAGCATATTATCCAACGTACTCAATAAAAGTAGAATCTCACCATGTCTTAATCCAATCTTGTAAAATTCCAATTCCAATTTATTTTATTTCGGTCATAATTCCACTCTCATACACACACATGTATATCCACTTACAAACCCAAGCCCATATACACAAGATATACACACATATATACATACATACATACGTGCACACAAACATTATATATACACTGGTCAGAAAAATGAAGGGATCACTTCATCATCACAGTATAACATCAAGTCAGTTAAACTTCAGGGATATCAATCTGTCCATTTAGGTAGAATTTCACCTGCTTTGGTGCAAATGAAAGTGTAGTGACAACAGGTGTAATGGAGGCAAAGGCAAGGCAAAAAGGGAAAGGTTTTACATGTGGTGTCCACAGACAGTTGTTCCCTCCTTATCCTTCCTGACTGATTCTAGTTTTGTGTTTTGCTAGTGTGCTTGAGTGTCCATGAGGCGGTACCTGCAGCCCAATCAGGTTTCACAGGTAGTCCAGACTGGACACCCTTTCTCCCTATGGTCAAAAATGTATTCTGGGGCACTTTAACCACTGCCATATTGATAGGACACTGAAAACATATGATCAGTATGTCACTTGTGCAAGAACTATGAGGAACTACATGACCGACGTGTTATTGTTTAAAGCCTGGCACTTTCAGATGACCTGTCAGGCCCCCTTTTGGAGCATCCTACAGTACCTCAACAGCATACTGCATCTGCCAGTGTAGAAGCTCATCTGGAAACAAAGAGAGTAAACAGTAAAAACAGTGAGATACTAGAATAAAAACAGCATTTCCAGATTCAAAGCCTCATTTGACTGCAGAGAGTAGGAGGATTCTTATAACTCATGCTCTGATTATTATTGTATATGCGTCTGTATTGACAGTAACATCTGTAAAAAAAAAAACATCAGTCTTCCCTAATAACAAACTGAGGGTTACTAGAGAACTAAACATTTCATGAATCAGAAAAAAAAATATACAGGGAACAACAAGAAAAGGGAAATTATCATAGAACAAAAGAATGACAAAATGAAAGCTAAAAGAATAATGAGGACAACATGGAAGATAAGTAGAGTTTAGTGGTGATATGGGGACCTCCTGGAGGGGTATCAAATCATTGTCTGTAATCCCTCATACAAACAATGAGTGACAGGAAACCTCTTGAAATTGAGAGAATTAAGTTTGACATTCTCCTCAAAGTTTTTAACAATTTTCATTCCGTTTCTCCTCTGATTGCAATGTTGTCGTGAGGAAGGAATGTGTCAAAGATCTTAAAACACATACATGTGTTTTAAGATGCCAAGATGCACATTATGATACCGTGCAGACCAACTTCGCAGTGACCTCGATCACATCTTCTAGATGTCACAATCAAATCTCTGCTATTTGGAAATGTTCCGCCGTTATTCCAACAACACTAGCGCTTAATGATTTCAGACCTGTCGCGCAATAAATATGAAAATCTTTGACAAAATGATTGACAACATTGCTCTGTTAAATGTAGAAGAAAAAAAACTCATCCACTGCAGTTTGCTTACCAAGCAGGTAAAGGCATCGACGATTTCAAGCTGTTTACTCAATTACCTATAAGCACTGAAAAAGTCGCAAGTCCATGCCTGACTTTTGTTTGCCGACAACATCCAACTCTATGTAGCCTCATCTCTTGATAGAAAGGTTGGTGACTGCTTTTAATCTGCCCCACCACAGTGTGCTATGTATACTGGACTTCCTACCTGACAGACAGCAGAGGGTTATTTGATGGTGTTGAGAGACAGTGGCGTAAAACAGTAGGAAAACACTGCTTAACATAAAAACTGTTTGTATATCTTTAGGTCATCTGTTTTAGGTTTCTGTTGCTTTACTCAGATCTACCTCATGCCACCAGTGGTTTATCAATAAAAATATCCATAACCGCTCTATTTTTCATCTACAGTAGATACAACATCTTACCTTTATCCATTTGAATGACTCTAAATCTGCATTATCTCAGCTACATGGTGACAGTGCCATATCTCTACCGCTCCCTTTTACCATACTGTGACAAAATACATATTGCATATGTTACCTGGATCAAAATTTGACCTTCCTTTTGTGTTTGTTTCTTAACTAGTTTGGTCTTCCTGGTCAAAAATGACTGCTCTATTCTGGCTGATTATAAATCCATAATATTACATATTATCACCTAATGTTGTGTTTCATCTCTTTATCAACTCAGGTTCTTGTGAACATCACAGGTTTTGATCTTCCATTAATATTTATGGCCTGTAGGCCTCATTGACCTGAGCTCATATCATTTGACCATCATGCTGCCACAGAATGAACACAAAGGCCTCAAAAAAGCTTCATATAGAGCTGTGAGAAAGTTGTTTATACCACTGAAACAATGTTGAGGTTGTTTTTGAAAATTGCCAACAGGTCTGGTTCCCATGGGGTAAAAACTCTATTACAGATAGGTTCCCGTGGGGTAAAAACTCTATTACAGATAGGTTCCCGTGGGGTAAAAACTCTATTACAGATAGGTTCCCGTGGGGTAAAAACTCTATTACAGATAGGTTCCCGTGGGGTAAAAACTCTATTACAGATAGGTTCCCGTGGGGTAAAAACTCTATTACAGATAGGTTCCCGTGGGGTAAAAACTCTATTACAGATAGGTTCCCGTGGGGTAAAAACTCTATTCGAGATAGGTTCCCATGGGGTAAAAACTCTATTACAGATAGGTTCCCGTGGGGTAAAAACTCTATTACAGATAGGTTCCCGTGGGGTAAAAACTCTATTACAGATAGGTTCCCGTGGGGTAAAAACTCTATTACAGATAGGTTCCCGTGGGGTAAAAACTCTATTACAGATAGGTTCCCGTGGGGTAAAAACTCTATTACAGATAGGTTCCCGTGGGGTAAAAACTCTATTAGAATGGGAGCCAACAAGTGGCATTTCTAACGACCGGTCATTTTTGATGTGCTATAGGACACCACAGACAAACATGACTAGTTGCATCTCAAAAGTGTCAACTAGTCATGAGATCAGAGCAACTACCTTGTTTCAGGGTTTGGGATAATGCCTTTTTCTATTCTTAGGCCTTTTTAAATGATCTGTTCAGAGAATTGTCTCAGCCCATAAAGAAAAAAAAACACTTGTGAGATGAATGGTTTTCTTTGGGCAGGAATATTTGCACCCCAAACTGTAGTTTCATTACATACTGGGCAGCATGGCTCACCTGAGACAGCTCCAAAAATATACTTGGCAACAACACTTCTGTTTATTTCTACTATGTCAAATATCAAGTTGCTGTGGTCAAGCTCCATAATACATGAGTTGGATTACAGTGATTCTACCATATTTTTAAGTAAAAGCCAGTGACGGCCTATTAAAGCAGTGTGATGTTACTATAACTTGCTAACCTCTGGCTTTCTCAGTTTAAACATCCTAATAAGTAGAGGCAACCTGCTGCCTCACTGCAACGCATCACACACATCAAAAATCGACATTCTACATTGGACTGCACACACTGAAGACATCACATATGCACACACATATACACACAGATACACACACACGCACAGTAACGGGCAATCTGATCTGCCTCGTGTTGCGACTGGTGTTTCCTTGTTGGAAATTAGAGTTTGGACAGGCTAATGATCAATAGGCAGGCCCACTGGAGGGCCACCGCTGGGGCTCATTAGACGCTACATGTGGCTACGCTGTCAAACACTGACACACATCCCCAGAGAGACATGCTCATCAAACATTGCACCAATACACATGTTCCTCCACAGCAAGACAGTCAGGAAACAAAGAAGGATGAAATATTTACTAATTTACATTTCTGAAAAAAACAGCAAGAGATATTTAACACTGTCAATAAATGACTCATTACAGTTCACATAGTGGCCCCCAACTTCATTCAGTGCTACTGGAACATGCAGAGGACAGTGGAGGGCAGGGGCCAAAATTCATAACAGGGATTTTTTTCTAAAAATTAAATTTATATATACCCGGAATGACTACTTCTGTAAAACTGTGAACGGGATTTTCAAAAGGCCTTTAACTAAACGGGTGAGTCATTAAAAACACCAACGCGTGTCACCTTACACCCTCTTCTGGGTGTAGAGACACCAGGAAACAAACAGTAAAATTAGTTATGCATGCATCAGTTTCTTTCAGCCTCTAGGGGCAACGGCGAGCTTAAGCGTGTATGTTTAAATACTGGAGTTTGTGAGATGTTCAGTGATTTATGGGCAATATATGGCAGAAATGGAATATAATATTCATAAGTATGTAGTCATTATGTGTAATCACCTGAAAATAAGAATCTGTCGTTGTTACCTTGGAATGAGCCCTTTATATCTACAGAGGGCGTGGCTCCTCTTCTATGGGGGCTGCCATGTTTCTACAGTAGCCCTAAACAGACAAACCAAACACTGGCTCTAGAGCAGCCTTTTGCATTTAGCAGGACTTTACTGGCCAGCGTTCTCTACCAGTGTAGGTTATCTACCATTGTAGGTTCTCTACCAGTGTAGGTTCTCTACCAGTGTAGGCTCTCTACCAGCGTAGGTTCTCCTACCAGCATAGGTTCTCCTACCACCGTAGGTTCTCCTACCAGCATAGGTTCTCTACCAGCGTAGGCTCTCTACCAGTGTAGGTATATGTTTCACTGAGCATCAGTAGAAACACATTTTTTATGTCATGCCATCCTGTTCATATTAAATATCAAAGACAAATTAAGGTTCACATCTTTATTCACCCTTTAGCCAAACAGAAAAATCACTTTTGTGCAGATTAGTGGTTTTTGTCTTAGTGTTTACAAGTCAGAAAGTGTGGATGGTGAGACAGA
>CM075206.1:21058900-21081400 GCA_037577475.1 Chaunax sp. Z400 | reverse complement strand
CCATGCACTGGTCTGTCCATGCAGCCAGAGTGGTCAGAGGTACAGGGCAGGTCGATGACTCATCTTCTGGGGTCCTATTCTGTAAGACATGAAAAATAGATTTTAGTACAGTAATGAGTCAGAAGACCACCTACCAAAAACAAATCCACATAAAAATAAAGTTATCACTTGACTTTTTTTTGTTTTTTGTCATTACAGATGTGCTCTCTACCTGGCCTGAGAGCATAAGGTTGTCATACTTGTGTTGTACAGCAGATTCATCAGGAGGACCCAGATGAGCACAGAGACTATGAACACTTAATACATTCATTTACATTTTAATATCCATATATATGTTCAGGTGATTAGTTATTTATGTCTGAATTATTCATTATTTCATTTAATATATTTTGTAGAGGTCTTGGACTGTTGTCAATCAGTTTTTGATCAATGACATGTCTGTATACTTTTCACATCCTCTTCACAATCAGGCAGTGCAGCCTGATGAGGTAGGGCATGGGTTTAAGCACACACCCCATGTACGCAGTCTTCCCGCAGTGGCCCTGGGCTCGATTCCTGCTCACAGCTTTTTGCCGCATGTGTCCCCCATTACTCTCTCTCCACATTTCCTGTCTCTCTGCAGCTGTCCTATACAATTAAAGGCAAAAAGCCCAAAAAATAACTTATACGAAACAAGTTTGTTTGCTAGCAACATGCTAACACGACAGAAACGAGCAGCCTTGATAATATTTGCCGATAAAACTAAGAGGCACCGGCGTATCTGGACTCGTATGTGGCTAGGACGACATGGACAGTACGGCTTGTCCATTTTTTCAACCACATAATATGACGTCAAAAATAAACTGATCTTACAATCTGCTCCTGCTTCTTTTTAACGGGCTCACTCTACCTTGGAAAATGTAAACACAGTCATTTTAGGTCTGCAGGCGGAGTGGCAGACATTAAGAACAAATAACCGGTCTTCTGGTTGATTTTCTTGTTCCTTTATGTAGGCGATACATGCCTGGGCCTGAAGCTTCCCCATTTTATTTCTTACAGTAAGACAATCATTTTCTCTATTAAAAATATACAGAAACATCATGTTTACAGGGGCATTATCTGATTAAAAATGCACATTCCCTTTTCAGAAAGCAGAAAGTATATTAGCTTGTGTTTTACTGTTTTCTGGGCTCTTCACATGTGAGTGTTGTGTCCTCACATTGTCTCTCCTTGTGAACAGCCCAAATGTGCATTTGTCTTTGAGAATAAAGAAGTAACATTAACCTGATCCAGAGGACATCTCTTTATTTTGACAAAACATCCACGTGTTAGAGGCTTTTTACCTAACAGTTGGTGTGAATGGATGAATGCTGGTGTGAATGGATGAATGCTGGCTGCTGTTGTAAAGCTTTGATTGATCAGTCAGACTAGAAAGGTTCTAAATAAGTACAGTCCACAGTCCATACATTTCTGAAACATGAAAGTCCCATTTATTCCAGCCCAAAGCTCCTGGAGAAGAAGACAGACAGACAGTATTACAGTAAATCTCTCAACCATAGATCGGTGTGGCTAACAGTCTGATCATGCCCTTTGTATTTACGCCTGGCATTTCTCCTCTGCATTGTGATCTGATCTCATTTGTCCAGTGCTATATGCAAAGCAGGTGAGTAGGTTGTGGCATTATCAACACAGACAAACATGGCAGGTGCAGTTTCACAAGCCGAGGTATTGTATAGCCTGAATTTACTTTTCATTTCAGGCAACATTAAAAAGTGTGGCATTTCTTCAATAGAGTGCAGCAGCTTAGCAGCTGCACTGAAAGCTTCTCTGTGGATGTTTGGAAAGTGTTATGGTCTCCTCCTTTGCCAGCTCCATTCTCTCTCTGCACTACAAAAACAGCCTCTCTAGAGAAGATATAAATATTCTTATATCAAATCAAATTGTCTTGTTTTGAGCAAAACAATCTGCCAATGAGGTAGAATTAAAACTATAAAAGTCCAGCCTCTAAAAGACCATAATAAGTCTTAAAACGGTACAAAGACTGATGAGCAGTGAAAAGTCACTATTGTAATGTATATGTTTCTATGTTACTTCAGATAGACTTACTTAAAATGAGTATTTTAATCTCTGATTTAGCAGACTGTATGAATATATGACTTAATCTAGGATTAATAATTTGCAAACAGCGGACAGAAAAGTCCCAGGTGGATTTGAACCTAGAAGCGCTTTGCTCTGAGGTGACAGTGCTACACACTACAGCATCATGTTACCCTTTTCAAATCTCAAAACCGAGCTTATATAGCTTATATTATTTACTATAAAATATGACATGTTTATCAGCAATAAAATGTGGTTTTCTTTCATAAATTTGGTGTAATTGGGGAAATCAGTTTAGTGATCTTAATCTGTTGCCTTTAATGCCGAATTTACAAGAGGGTGCAAATGGTTTAGAATTTTCCAGTTTGAAATTAAAAATATGTAAATCAGACAGTGCGTATTTTTGTTGTTTGATTTTGTGTCGTTTCAGAACACACAATTTGAGTAAGGGGTCCTTCAATGAAAGTCCACATATGAAAATGGTCTGAGTGACTGGATCTCAAATGCATCCTCAGTGTGTCTTGTGCATTCAGACCTGTGCTTAGAGCTGTTCCCTTGTGACTGGATGACTCAGGACCGAAGTTAACAGCAGCTCTGAACAGGACCTACTGTTTGCTGCAGTGCACAGTGAATTTCTACTGCTTTTGTTACTGAAGTAACAGTGAGATTGAACCAGAGTTTGGTTGGGGCCAGACACTATGCACTGAGCTGAAACTGCAAATTAGGTGCTATTTCCTCACAGGTTCATCACTATGAGTCATACCTCTCACAACAGTCAGTAGGCCTTTTCACATAGACATTGCAGCATAGAGTCACCTCAAAGACTCGTTTCTATGCTGCCTCTGTTCATTTACACTGATCAAAACAATGGCGACATGATGGAGCCCCAAAATGTGATTTTAGATGCTGGTGTTCCTCAAGCAAAAAAGACATGTCATACATAAGACAGAGGTGATCTTTTACATCAGCATCAATTACACTGTCCTCTGCTCACAGCCTGTGGCTCCTGAATCTCACATTCTCCCCAGTTTGCTGACATTTCCTGTTGATGTTCTGCTTTCTAAATCTCTTTGTTGTGGGTCTCACACACACTGTATAAGTCATCAAAAAGTTACACACAGGTCCTCCCAGGCCTTTCATACCAACAGTGATTCAGGTGTGTCCGCTGCTGGCTCAGTGGCATAACAGCAATAACATCTCTCCCATTAAGCTTTGTAACTTAACTAACTACAAAATCATGAGGCGCAATGAAGATGCAATAGCGTCACTTTGAACAGGCTGTTTAAATGGAGCTGCAGCTGCTTTACGAGGTTAAAAGCTCAAAGGTATGTTGAGTAATATGTTCTGCACACAAATGATTCATTTCTGAACCTGGAACCATCAGATCTATTGAACTACTGTCACATGCTTGTATCTAAACACACCCAGGTTTCCTTCACTGTTGCTTTATATCTGATGATACAATCACATTTCCTCACATCCATCATAAAAGTGCCCTTTTTCATCTTAAGATAAATCATCCTCTGATTCATTCTAAATACGTGTCTGTTACTTATATCCATTTTACACACACACACACACACACACAGGGCTACCTACTAATTACTGACCCACAAAGCAGTGGGTCAGAGGGGTCAGGGTGAAGGCTGCGATTTGATAGAAGAGGGGGTGAGACCTACGGCAGCTGACAGAGGTCAAGGTTCTTGGTAAATGTATGGATATAAGAAATAAGCACAGAGCAGAACAACCCTGTCAGCCCACCCCCCCAACAATGGAAACAAGTGAACACTGACAGTTGCACTACACTTGTTTTCTGGCTCACTTCTGTGGGATTTGAGGGCAACCAGGACAGAACGCAATTGAGGACTGTAAAAAAGGAGCTTAATCACCTGCTACGAGATGCAAGGAGGAAACACGAGGAAACCATTGAACAAAACCTTTTCGCTAACAATTCCAGGAAACTGTTGGACACTATGAGGAAAATCAGAAACATGATGCCAACTGAGAAATGTCTCAGTACTTTTGCAATAAGCAAAGGGAACTGAATGAAACTCAAGACTTGTCTTCTGAACATAAGGATGTCTTAGAATCAAGCCTTTGACTTCAATCTGAGTAACTGAGCAGGATGTAAGGATTGTGATGAAGCCCCATCAGGTCCAACTTCTTTTTCAGCACACATGTACTAAAAAGGCCACAGGGCCAGATTGCATCTCTGCTTTACTCCTCAAAACATGGGCAAAGGAGTTCAAATCAGTGGACTCTCACATCATCCCCACCCTCTGGAACAAATCAATAATAACAACAGTCCCTAAAAAAAACATGCCCAAAAGTCAACAATGACTTCAGGCCTCTGACATCTGTTGTCATGAAATGTTTGGAGAGGATGATGGTGTCGCTGCTCAAGAGGGAGGTAGATGTGCTTTTAGACCCGTTTCAGTCTGCCTATAAGCATGGGCGTGGCACAGATGATGCTATTAACAGCATCACGCTCTTGGTAAGCACACCTAGATGACCACAAGGCTTATGCACGGATATTGTTTGTTGATTTTAGCTCAGCTTTCAATACCATACAGCCACACATTCTAATACACAAACTGAAACTGATGAATGTAAATCCTTTCATCCTAAATTGGTTCTTCTCCTTTCTAACAAACCGTACTCAACAGGACAGGGTCAACAGCGTCCCCTTAGAACCCAGGTCCATCCGCGCAGGTGTCCCTCAGGGCTGTGTCAGATCCCCAGTCCTCTTCACACTGTCCACAAATGACTGTATAAGAACCCACCCTGAGAACTGCATTGAATTCTCAGATGATACAGCCATTCTTGGTCTATTGCAGTGATAGCAGACCACTGGCCTGTCACTCTGAAACAGAGACATCTGTGCAGTGGTGCGATAACAGCCATCGTGTGTTGAATGTGATGACGACTGAGGAGATGGTGTTTGACCCAAAGACCGTAGGAGACCACAGGCCTGTGGTCGTTCACAATGTGTCCATCTCCCAGGTCTGCTCCTACAGGTGTCTCTGGTCCATACTGACAACAAACTGAGCTGGAAGATCCATGGTGGAAGTCTCTGCTCCAGACTTCAACAGAAGATGTATTTCCTACAGACTCAGGGTCTATATAGTATAAGATATGGTATCACAGCCTGGTATGGTAACCTGACAGTGCAGCTGAGGTCACAGATTTGCACGTCTGGTGCAGACTGCCATGAAGATCATTGGCATTTAAAATAAATCATCCGTTATGAGCAGTCTGTAACCAAACAGCACAGAAAATAGTGTCTGACCTGATGGACGTTCTCCACCCAAAGCTCCAACTTTTACCTTCTGGCAGAAGATTCAGGCTGATTGGATACAAACATTAAAGTTTCAATAAATACTCATAACACCAGGGCGTCCACAGGGTCAGTACAATATGTTAGGTAGTATTTATCATTCCACTGTTAATAAGAGCTGTGACATGTGAAGAGCAGTGGTAACTTCTGCTCTGTTGTGGGACGATGTTAATGGAGAAGGGCGATGTTGCTGAACTTAACAAGTAGTGCAGTTCCTCTAGGAACTTATCCAGTTTTCTACCTGGCACCTGTGCAAAACTGCAACCAGTAAACAGTTTCATTAATCTTCAGATGAGTGTCACAGTGTAGAAAATAATCCTTCTTTGTTTTGCTAGAAGTAGACAAATGGAAACTGAATGTTTCAATTCCAGCAGCTCCTGTGAGTTTAGGATGGACTTTACTTAGATGAATGTGCATGCAATGCCTTCAAGCAATGGGACGTTTGGGTGTGGACAAGCTCAAATCTACTAGATACAGATACACTACCCTCCTTAGGGTTCCACATTATCCCACCCAACAAAATCAAAACTAACAAAACTCATGTTTACACAATGGGACAACAACAGCTTATCTGCAACTGATACTGCCCCCTGCTGATCAACCAATGGACAGAGCAACTAACTCTGGCTTAAAAGACTAAAATTAGGCTAATCTAGCTGGACCCTCACACAGCAAAAGATAGAAGAGAAACTCGATGATAGCATCCTTTACCAGCAAGTACAGAGACAGAGGGGGATGAGAGAGAGAGAAAGAGAAAAAGTGGAAGAGAGAGACACGTGGGTGTGAGAGGGGAAGAGGAGGGAGGACATGCATCATGCTTTTCTTTCTATTCATGTTTTCATTTTCTACAAGCAATTTTGTAAGCATGTTTTCAAGTAACTAAAACGGTCAGATAAATGTAACGATCTAAAAAGTACAATGTTGCCCTCTGAGGTGTAGAGGAAAAGAAATACAATGCAGCAGAAAAAATAAGTAAGTACCTTCAACAAAATTGTTCTGGTGGAACAACATCACACTATCCAAACCAACAATAAATTCAATTTCTATAGATGGCACTTTATGCATACAAGTGATAATAAATTATAAATACACTACTGCTTCTCTCAGTGTGACCTCAGGGACCGCATAAAAATGACTACATAAAAGGAGGTATTGGCATCATGGCGGGAGCAACAGATAATAAGCAATTTAATAGCCTGACACGTCTAATAGAATTAACAGTCGACATGCATTAAGGCAATGGAGAGGCTGCAGTTTTTTCACAGCTTATATCATGAACAACCACACGTCACAATGTTGCCATGCAACAGTGTTGATGTTCTGTCTCCACCTGTCAGAACGCTCCACAACACCGTAACACAAACAGTGCCTGTAATGTCGTAACACAAACAGTACCTGTAATGTAGTAACTGTAATGTCGTAACACAGACAGTACCTGTAATTTCATAACACAAACAGTGCCTGTAATGTCATAACACAAACAGTGCCTGTAATGTAGTAACTGTAATGTCGTAACACAAACAGTACCTGTAATGTTGTACACAAACAGTACCTGTAATGTAGTAACTGTAATGTCGTAACACAAACAGTACCTGTAATGTTGTAACACAAACAGTACCTGTAATGTAGTAACAGTAATGTCGTAACACAAACAGTACCTGTAATGTAGTAACTGTAATGTCGTAACACAAACAGTGCCTGTAATGTAGTAACTGTAATGTCGTAACACAAACAGTACCTGTAATGTCATAACTGTAATGTCGTAACACAAACAGTACCTGTAATGTAGTAACAGTAATGTCGTAACACAAACAGTACCTGTAATGTTGTAACACAAACTGTACCTGTAATGTAGTAACTGTAATGTCATAACACAAACAGTGCCTGTAATGTAGTAACTGTAATGTCATAACACAAACAGTACCTGTAATGTCATAACTGTAATGTCGTAACACAAACAGTACCTGTAATGTTGTAACACAAACAGTACCTGTAATGTCATAACTGTAATGTCGTAACACAGACAGTACCTGTAATGTTGTAACACAAACAGTACCTGTAATGTAGTAACAGTAATGTCGTAACACAAACAGTACCTGTAATGTTGTAACACAAACTGTACCTGTAATGTAGTAACTGTAATGTCATAACACAAACAGTGCCTGTAATGTAGTAACTGTAATGTCATAACACAAACAGTACCTGTAATGTCATAACTGTAATGTCGTAACACAAACAGTACCTGTAATGTTGTAACACAAACAGTACCTGTAATGTCATAACTGTAATGTCGTAACACAGACAGTACCTGTAATGTTTTAACACAAACAGTACCTGTAATGTCATAACTGTAATGTCGTAACACAGACAGTACCTGTAATGTTTTAACACAAACAGTACCTGTAATGTCATAACTGTAATGTCGTAACACAGACAGTACCTGTAATGTAGTAACTGTAATGTCGTAACACAGACAGTACCTGTAATGTAGTAACTGTAATGTCATAACACAAACAGTGCCTGTAATGTCGTAACACAGACAGACATAGGATGAGAGGACAACAGCAATAACAACAAAAACAATTAAAACAACAACAGTGACTATAACAACAATGACATCTGACATCATGACATCAACATTATAATCAGTATAGACAGTATAACCTTACTGTGCATGCTTGTGTGTATGTGTGTGTTTGTGAGTTCTGTATAAATGTGTGAACGATTGTCACTGGATGTGGTTTTTTTAAGTGGGGTGTCGCTACGACGCCACGTCGCCCCCCAGCAGTAAAGAGGCAGGCACCCACAGAGCAGGAGGGGTCGGGGCCATGTGCCCCAGGGAGAACTGCATACTCACCCCAAGGAGAGCAAGCCGGCGGCCACAGAAGGAGCCCCCACGGCCAGGGGCCGCCCCACAGACGGACAGGGGACGGCGGGCCCCCCAGCCCGGCCAGAGCACAACGCAGTGCCCCCAGCCCCAAGACCCCGCCCAGCTGAGACCTGCCCAGATCCCCGGCACAAGGCCCGCCATGCAACGTAGAAGACAGAGCCCCCAAACTTGTTTGAGAGTTGGTCTCTTTTTGGAAAGTGGAAAAATATTATTTTGAATCATTTAGGAGCAAACCTGCCACAGTGATAGTTTTTGTTATAAAAACCTCCAGCAGCTGTGTACATCGTTTCCTGACTGTCCTCTCAGACACCACACATGATCACCTTCTCCTTCATCCTGCCAACCTTTTGAACCATAAGAAACATCAGAAGCCCTGATTGGGCTTCTAGTAATGCAAAGCTCCGTATATCAAGGCTAGAGATCACCAACTGACAACACACAGAGGAGCAGCTCTGCCTTCACTTGGGGGCTGCTGCTTGTTAGCGTAACATACAAGCTCCTCAGTATTACAGGATGTACCTCTGTTACTCATTAATAGGACGTCTACAGAGGCCCCAGTGGAGCACTGATACTGATTTACTGACAAGCTAACACAAATGATAACACACTGGTTTGATATGGCTTCCAGTAAATCTCCATCAGCAAATATACTATTTTAGAGCCCATATGAACATTTTGTCCTGTAAGTCATAAAGTGAGCATAGTGTTAAATTACAAATATTAAAGTGCATGATTTCATAATGATTTCATTTATTTGATCAGTTGTTCTAATCATGAGTACAGATTAGATGAAGCATAAAGGTGCTGTACAGACTTTTCATCTCCCTGTTCGCCTTTGAGTGTGTGTTTGTTATCCTTTTTACACTGAGATTTCACAATACTGCAACAACACAGATCCTTCTCTTCACTGCCTTTATTTTATTTACACTGCAGCATAACATGAGCCCAGTGTGTGATATCAGATAGCATGCTTAGCGGTCCCAAAGCAAAAGAAGTGTAGAACTTAGCTGCGTCTGCATCTGGTGTGATATTTTACATTTGTATCATGCACTGCTTTCAAAACAATGTAATAAAATGACAACAACATGATCTGGACCTCGTCCTCTGTTCAGACGGTAAGGAGCACCAGAACCTCGGTTGGTCTCCCCGATTAGCAGACATTTTTGCTTGATTTCTTTTTCTTCTTTGAGTTACATGTTGCTGCTAACTGCTACTAGCAGCTTTTTAAATCTCCACACACATAAACACATTGTCAAAACATCACACGCGCGTCCTTTCATACATTTTCAATTCGGTACTGTCACTACCTCTGATGCTGGTGCAGAGGGAGAACAACAATGACCCTCCATTCTGCCTCTGGAACTTTTACACAGAACAGCAAGATGAAGACGGGTGGAAGAGTCTTGCCTTGAACAGGCTGTGTAAAAACACATTTTCATTCAAATATAGCAGGTGTCAGTGGTTCTTGGCTTCAAACCATGATGCCCTTATTATCCCGTAT
The DNA here is from genome assembly GCA_037577475.1 of Chaunax sp. Z400. NCBI lineage: Eukaryota > Metazoa > Chordata > Actinopteri > Lophiiformes > Chaunacidae > Chaunax > Chaunax sp. Z400. The sequence goes on along the minus strand of CM075206.1, from coordinate 21,071,596 downwards.
GTTGTACTTAAAGCATTCTGCCAGCAAGTTAACAATAATAAACATACAATGTCTTGCATTCCACATATTATGGTATTTGGAGTGTTATTAATCCAGTGACATGGTTGCACATTTGTTTGGTTTAAGTACTGAAACCATCATCAAGATCATGGTTTTAGTTAAAATAAGCACATTAACTCACATTTGTAAACAAAGTATCCCCAAGCAGTTTAAGAATTCCTCTCATGGTTGACACAAGGTCAAAATAGAGTTGGTTAAAGGTATGAGCATTAAAGTGCATATACTGGATCACTCACTGTATCCCTGTTTCAATCATTCTGATCCACTCTCTGACATCAGCTAGAATATAGCAGGTAAACATAAAAACGGCCTGCAGATATGCGAATGAACCAGTGCATAAGACAATAAAGCGTGATGAAACAAAGCTTCTCTGTTAATAAGTTACATCTCTGACATCCACAACACCAGTGGCCCAACTGTCTCTTTAACCCTTGTACCAGTGCAACCAGAAAAACTCCAAAGCAGCAGCAGATATTTTTAATTGATTTAAAAAAATTGACTTTACTTGAACTCCTGTCCAGTATCCTATGTTAGAGCACATTCACTAAATTGGGAAAGTGTTATGGATGGATTTATTGGATAACAAATAACATGTGGCTGACTAAACTGAAATCACTGACTGACGGTGCTCTGTGTGTCGAGCTTCACTGTTCTCATCACCGACTGTATATGCTGGTTTTACACTCAGTCCACCTGCTGTGCTGTGATAACTAGCCAATCGTGCAGTGCTGAGTGAACTGGAGCAGTGCACCAGCAATGACATGCAGTGTATGGGTGTTCAGAAACTTCATGTTCTTCATAAGTTTGGGGAGACGCAGCCTCTAAATAAATAAGTAATGTCAAAATAAATCATGTAATTGAAAATGTGTATTAATAGAAGTCAACTCCACTGTAAAGCAGGTAGTATATCACATCACAAGTAAATGTGTTATGAACTACTCTGCAGCTACTCTGGCTAAAAGCCCATAATAAGAAATAAAAAAAAAAATTTAAAATAATTTTTTATCAAAACAAAACACAATTCCAACAAACCACAACTAATTGCGCACATAGCAATACCACAACAATGGTGCATGGTGCTGGCGATGTACAGTATGTAACTTAATCCAAACAATACAAACGACATGTCATATGAAAGCTGAGATGCTACAGATCCCAACGGTATAAGTCAGCATTAATCCTAAATGGTGTCTAAGTGGTGCCAGCCAGCTTCTCTGGTGTCAGTAACTGCATTGTTTAAACATGGCATGCTGTATGTTGTCATGAGTCCTTGGCCTACTATAGCCTACCGTAAAACTGTGCATGAACATCGTGAACTAGCTCACATATACGCTCCTGAGTTGAAAAGTGATGCATTCAATTCACCATTCACGAAAAGTATGAATGTGTTCTTTTTAACATGTTCATGGACAACACTGACGGTGATCTAATTCTGTGGGGTTGATTTTAAAAAGTTACACTGCCAACTACTGCCCTGGCATGCACACTACAGCGTTTTCAACTATTTTTGAGGATTGTTTCCGAAACTTTACTGTGTGAACACAGGATTTTATTTTAAATGCAAAGGGAACAACTTTTTTGATTTTAGTAAAAAACTTCTTTATTTGACTCAGCAGGGGTGTTGGCCTTTTGTAGATTCTCATGTCTTGTTGGCACCTTTCACAGGTTCTCGTGTCTTGTTGGCCTTTTGTAAGATCTCGTGTCTTGTTGGCCTTTCGCAGGTTCTCGTGTGTTGTTGGCACCTTTCACAGGTTCTCGTGTCTTGTTGGCCTTTTGTAGGTTCTCATGTCTTGCAGTCCTCTCAGGGTTGTTGATTGAAAACCTGAAACATCTTCCATTGCATCTCGTTTTAACCAGTCTGATCTCCTTTGTGTCTTTTTGTATACCAGATCTTGTATAACATGCATACTATTATCTCTTGCATAATAACATTCGTGTAATGAAGTTTATGACCAGTGTAACATACTGTCTGCCTACAGAGACTAATGAATATTGTAGCTTCTATGCTCTTATCCCAGCAGTAACAACAACCATCTATTCATACAATCTGTGCCATACTTGTATTATTTCTGTTGAAAGTGTTATTTTAGACAGTTGTGTGGCCACAGTCCTTTTCCCCACAAAGCAGGTCTGACAGGTCTGGTGTCTGTCAGCATGATGTGACACTGGCTCTCTGTCACTCTTATGGTTGGAAGAGACTGAAATTAATTGCCTGATGAGTCAAACATACTTATGAATATAAACATAAGTTTTAATCTCCAGACCAAAACACCCAGTGAAAAATATACTGACCAACAGTAGAAATGCATATTTTTTTAATGTCATGCCATCCTGTTCATATTAAATATCAAAGGCCAATTATGGTTCACACATCTTTATTCATCCTTTAGCCATTCAGAAGAATCATTTTGTGCAGATTCGTGGTTTTTGTCTTAGTGTTTACAAGTCAGAAAGTGTGGATGGTGAGACCCACATACATATAATTCATTATCACAGCTCTACTGATGAACATACTGAACATACATCAATCAACCATAACATTATGATCACCTACCTAATATTGTGTAATACCCCATTTTGCCGCCAAATCAGCTCTGGCCTGTTGATATGTGGACTCCACAAGATGTCTGAAGGATGAGCAGAATGCCTTACAGAATTAAGAGATGAACTGAGGATCCCAGTCAGACGCCACATCTCTGGGAAAACCACTAAGACGGAAAAGATGGGACAACACTACCTCCACCTTTCCTTTGCAGAGAGGAATTTAGACAGGTGGACAAAATGCACCATTTTACAACTTCCATGAAAAGGAATGGTAAATGGACTGTACTTATATAGTGCCTTTCTAGTCTGACCAATCAAAGCTTTACAACACCAGCCAGCATTCACCCATTCACACCAACATTCATACAGTGGTGACATTCGTACCATGCAAGGCTCACACACCAATGGAACAGATACTGGGAGCAAACTGGGGTTCAGTATCTGCCCAAGGACACTTCAACATGTAGACTGCAGGGGCTGGGGATGGAACCACCGACCTTCTGATAAGTGGACGACCGCTCTACCACTGAGCTACAGCCGCCCCAAGGACAGTAGTATTACCTCCAGATCGTGGTACTCCCATTACAAAATCCAGTGAAATGTCTGACCAGGGTCGGTGAGAAACTGGAAGTGGGTGGAGGAGGAGGGAGGGGCGACGAGACACATTGCAGACTGGACAGGCTGACAGACATTGTGGACAGCTGACAGAATTGCTGACAGATGGCAAACAGAGCTATGTGGATGCCAGGGTGGCAGGAAAGGCTGTCGTAGGGGCATAGTGAAGAACCTGAGAATGTGTGTTTGCTGGTACAAGCAGTCTATCTGGGGGACACCCGTCTGGTACAGAAACATTAATAATGGCACACTTCACTCCTTACTCTATACAACAGGTTATAGCTCCAATGATGCAGGACAGGGCTAGGATAGGTGAGGGGGTCTTTTCTATTTGATCAAGGTCACAAAGACGGCCACCTGGCTTGCCTGACATTCAGACATTTAACTGCCTGGATATATTTGAGGTTCTTGTGGTCGGTCCAGACCAGGAAAGGCTGCTCCATCCCCTCCAGACAGCCAACTTTGACTGCCAGCAGTTCTGTTTCTCCGCTGATGATAGCCTCCGGGATAGTAGGCACATGCATGAAGTTTATTGCCCACAAGGGAAGTTCAGAGAACACCACTCCAATCCACCCATCTGAGGCATCCATCTCCACAATGAACTGACATAGGGTTTGTAAGGGTGAGAATGGGAATGGATGTGACTCCTCTTGAGCTCACATTCCCTAGTAGTGGGTGAACAATCCAATGCTTGGTGAATTCTGCTTCACAATGATAGGAATGATATTTGTTCTGCCTGAGGAGTCCACAGCAATTTGGCATGAGGAGATGCTGAGGCATACAAGGGAGCAGCAAGTTTTGAATGATTTTTATTTAAAAATTGGCAAAGCCCAGGAAACCTTGTACCAACTTATGTTTGGTAGACATGGGCCACACTGCTACAGCACTGACCTTGGTGGAGTTCATCTGTATCCTGTCCTTGGCAACGACAAACACCAGGAAGGAGACTTTTACAAATAACAACTGTCACCAAAAATACACAGGAAAATTATAATTATCTGTTAAGAACTGATAATGATGGGTGGCATTTAAATTAAATCAACAACCAAGTTCTTGTGTATGTGTAACCAAACATGTGTTTTCAACAAAACTGAAATACAACCATCAAATACTTATTTCATGTTTATCATTTGTTAGACAAATATAGTCCTTTGAGTCCTTAAACTGCTCAGCTCCTGTCACACATACTCGTAAGCTGGGTCTGTTCAAACAGGACCAATCTAAGGCATCACAACGGCACCTCAGTGTGTGCATTCACAGCAGATGCAGGTGTTCCTCAACGTTAAGAGTTATGACGTACAGTACAACGCAACAGCGAGCATAAAAGCTACATATTTCAATTTCTCCCAATTAGCAGTCATTTTCTGTGTTTGTTTTTCAGATAACGGACTTCCTGTTGCTACCTCATATTCAAATACCCCGGTGTAGAACATCACACCTGTTCCAGCATCACGCCGGTGTTCATACAGACGCCTGTTTCAGTGCTGTTACTACCTCTGCAGGCATCACAGAGGTGGAACAAAGTGACACCCCATTATGCCTTCATTGCTTTCAAGTAGAACGTCAGGGGAGAATAAAGATGCACCAGGCAGGCAATGAAAGTGCTGTCAGAATGGGGCTGTAGTTTCCCCAAGCCATGCTGTCTTCATCACACTCCAGAGTTATTTGGACACTTCCTTGTCAACTTTTAAAGGTGGTGTGTCATGTGCCAACCTCCAGCTGTAGCCCAAATCCTTGCACCACATAAACACGATATAAACAAAGGACGGCAGTACATGACACAGTCTTTAGGGCTTTACACACACATAGGATACAATTAATTTATAGGAGTCATTTATATGAGTCCCTTTTTATCTTAACAGAAGTTATATTCTGATTTTCTCTTATAGTGACCCTATTTAACTTATGTGGCAGTGTTTTTGTCCAGGTCCTGGAAAACTACTGGAGCATCACTGAGACCAAAAGGCATTACTAAATACTCATAATGTCCACTGGGGGCATTGACGGCCATATTCCACGTGTCCCCCACCATAATTCTTACTAATTGATAAGAATTTCTAAGATCCAACCCCTGCAGGACGGGACATCGGCAAGAATATGGCAGCAGCACATGAATCATCAATATACTTATGTGTGGTCTCCCTCTCGGGAGCTAAGGAGGACTAGAGATGTCCCTTCATGGTCGCCGTACCAGGCAGTAGATCAATTCTGCAGTCGTAGGGTCTGTGGGGAGGTAGGGAGGTGGCCTGAGAAAACCTCCAAGAGATCCCAGTAGCAGAAAGGGACACCAGACTGGTCCTGAGGTGTTTGATCCGAGGGGGAGGAATTCCCAGCCTCAGCTAGGATTCTGTCAGGTTACCGGGACTAGAGAGTTATCTGAGGGGAGGACTCAGAGAATTCACAAACAGGAGGAGGCAAGCAGCAGGTTAGTAAACAGTCTTTCTTCCAAGCAATAATTTCTGCAGAGTGCCAATCAATATGTGGGCTGTGCTGGATGAGCCAAGTAAGGCCCAGAGTGAATAGATGCATGGAGGATTCAAACAAGTGGAAACTGAGGTATTCAGAGTTATTACCTGCAATGACAAGTTTCACTGTTTGGGTGAGGTGAGTGACTCTGCACAGCAGCTGTCCATCCAATGCACTGGCCTAAAGGGGGTCTAGTAATGGAATGCTCTTGAGGCCCATTCTCCTAGTGAATTTAATGTCCATTAAAATCTCATCTGCACCAAACTCGCATAGAGAGAGTCTATGAGGGAGTGATAAGCTGAAGAGGACTAAAGAATGGTTTAACATGGAAGGAGGAAAATGTTTGACTCACCAGTGCCCTCTGACTTACTGGTTCTGTTAGCCCCTCCTTTTAACCAGCAGGTCGACAAGAAGTGTCCCTTTTGGCCGCAGTGCATGCAGAGACCCTTTGGCAGGCATAGTTTTCTCTCTGGAGAAAAGTCTGGCTCTGACCAGCTGCGTGGGTTCCTCCTTAACAGCAGGAGGCACAAGAAAGGAGGTGGTCGGTGGAGTGCACAGAGGAAGAGTTGAGTCCCTCCTGAACTGTTTGGGTTGGGGGTGGAACTGCATCTTGCATTCTATCTCTCTCTCCATGAGTTGATTATCTATTTATTGATTATCAAATTACTAGGACTTTACCCAGGCATGTAATTCCCCCTAAAGCTGGGCATACCATTTTAGAAATGTTGCAGTTTAATTCCAACTTAATATGTATGAGTAAATCATCTGAGTTGTGAGGCCAAAGCTAACGATTTATGTGTTTAGACTGTACGGTTTGACTGTAAAGCTACAACCAGACTGCTGGGCCTGTTAAGCCGACTGGTCTGGATGTTGACAATTGTCAATAAAGATTTGTTTTTTGAAGCTCCTCCACGGTAGGCAGAAGTTTATTTACCAAAACCATGGTATAAGTGTTTTTGCTATTCACTCTGTGTATAAGCCAGGAATATGCTACCTTAATCAAATGTACAATCAAATACCCATGTATTGAAACATCTTAAAAATGAGACATCTGCTTATGTGGGGTTGTAAATGGCTATGAAGATGTGGGCAGTATTGTTGATTTTAAAGAGAGAACTGGAGGTTAACTAGCTATGTTAACTAGCTATGTTAACTAGCTATGTTTTACTGTATAGATTGTACATTTTTGGCATGGCACTTTTCACACTCTCTGTTTGCCTCTTCACGCAGTAGAAAAAGAGACAGTGTTTGGGGAATCAACTCATGGCTCAGCTTCAACTGTGTGAGCATCTGACAGTGGCCAACCAAAATTTCTGATATATTAGAAATTCATCAGCAGGTCAGGAGTATTTGCCCTCCTTCTAAAATACAGTCAAATCTGGTCTCCAGACCACCTCTATAAGATGACCCCCTCACAACCATCACTTTTTCACTGTCTCATTTTACTCCCCATTAACAACGCATTAGGTTTCCTGTATAAGCGACTGCGACAAGCAAGGCTGGAGACCCGCACACTACCAATCATAGACAATAACGGCCATACGCGGGCAGTTTTCTTGTTCAGCCTTTAATGTAAACAGTGTATTGCAAGTGGTTTGAAGTGGGACTCTTCCTGGCAAGGTTCATTCATTTATTTGAATGAAAGCGACTATGAAAACAATGCTCCAAGCAGCAGGAAGAGAAACGCTGAACTGACAAGAAACTAAGAAATTAATCAACTCTGTTGGGAATTTTTCTGCGACACAAAATCCCGACTTGACCAACCAGACCAATGTTACAGCAACATACCTTGAAGTTCATCGAGGACCTCAGTGCAAGCAACTTTAAAGCCTCCATGGCCGGCTAGAGAGTTTCAGGAAACGCAATAACATTAGTGCTAACATGATGGTCGGCGTCAACAACACCGTGGTCGAAGACTGGATCAAAAAAATCCCCGAAATCACTGCCGGAAACATGGCAGGAGGAAAGCAGACAGCAATCATTGGTAGTCGGCCCATCCACGATGTTTTAAGAACATGAAACAACATTTAAGTCTCATCATTCCCAGTTACCAGACCAGGATTCCCAACATGGGGGTTACGGCCCCCCCACGGGGTCGCAAAAAAAACCAATCTTAGGGTCAGGAGATGATTTCCAGAAATTAAATAAATTAAGATTAGGTAAGATTAGAAATGGTTTTTTTTGGCCATAATTCTTTGTTTATGTTTAAGGGAGTTTAACCATTAAAGTTCAGTACTATAACTTGGAATCAGTTTTGTCGTGAACTGGCCACCTGTCCAATTTGGCCTCTTTTCTTCAGTCCCTTCAGTCTTCTTAGACAGATTAGACTGTATAATATAAAAATAATTATATAATAATATATAATAAATTACGTGAAAACACAATACATCTTTTAAACAGAGGATGCAAATGATTGACTTAAACCCTGAGGTCAAACTGGGTAAATCAAAGGGTATCTTTGATTTATTTTGAGATTTATAGAAAATGCAGATAGAAATTAAATAAAACGAGGTGAAATCTATGACATTAGAAGTGGGCAGGCAGCATGCTACCTTAGCCTCTCTCTGAAGAAGACATGTCCTGTGTTTTGGAAGTCGCTCTCACAGACTTGTTTTGTTGAACACAGTTAGAAACATGGATCTCAACGTTCTTCTGTCCTGCCATGGTAAACTGCTTCGTGGAATTCACAAACTAGCTAATAGTTTATAGATTATCCTTTTTCCTGTTCCTTTCTCTCTCAGTGCCATCCATGTTGCCATGCAGATATCTGGCCTTGTGGTGCTTCAAGCCCAATTCATTGGCTTTTGTAAAGGCTAGTTGCTTTGAAAAGATGAAACCTTCCTGCTGAAGAAAACCTGCCCTTGGCCTCATTGCACCTCAGTATCTGTGTAAATCTGTCTCTCTCTCTTCTGCTCCTTCTGTATCTGTCAATGCATTTCGATTATCTGTCCAATCTGATGTTTTAGCATGAATGTTGAATGTCAAAAAAACATACAGAAAAAAAGGTGTGTGTGTGCGGCTATGTATGTGTCACATGAATAATTGAAAACCCAATACTGATATTTCATATTGAAGTTGATGGTGAATATTTTGTGTCAGAGTTTGTTTTTTTTACCAATTTACTTCCCTCAAGAAAAAAAAGAAGCAGTTTTTTCTCCAAACAGAAAAGCCTCTGCTCTTGAGAAAATCTCCATTTGAAGATCCATTTGTTTCAGGACGACAGCTCTATAAAGGAGTTTGTTGCCTTGGCCAAGGGGGTTATGTTTCCATCACCATTTGTTTGTTAGCAGGATATCTCAAAAGTTCTGAATAGATTTCAATGACATGTTTTGTAGAAGTGTTCCAAAGAAAAGGGAAGAGATGACATGAGTTTGATGAAGATCAGGATCAAGGTGTAGCAACAGGAATTTTTCTTTAAAACATTTTTTACATTTCCTAACATGTGTCAGTGTTTCAACAAATAATAAATGATTCAACCAGTTTGTAAATACTAGTATGTGTGTGTATGTATGTATGTGTATATATATATATATATATATATATATATATATATATATATATATATATATTCATACATATCAAGGTGTATTATAAAAGTATTATGAAAGGAAGATAGAATGAAGACAGAATATAACTATTATGAAGACATTAGAGTGACAAACAGTACACACACACACACACACACACACACACACACACACACACACACACACACACACACACACAGATTGGTGTATAAGAATTTAAACTTTGATAGGACAGTCCTTTATTATCTGTTTTCTTTTTCTGATTCAGATTAGATATGTTTTTGCTAAGTTAGACTGAAATTGAATGATAACACAGATGTACATGCATAATAAAGGTTGCAAATTTAGCAGCAGCAGTAGGTCCTTTTAGTTTACTGGGCACAATGCAGCCTTGACTTTGTGTATGCCCTCATTGAGTATGCTTGAAGTTTTCTATTTATTTTTATTTTTTGTCACAGTTTATATACGGAGTAACAGTAGAAACACATAATTTTAAAAACCTAATATTTTCCTTTCACCAGCCCAAGTCTACTGAAACAAACAAACATGTGATACATAGAAATGACTTTTTTAAGTACCCACAACCAAAACATGTTAAATCATGAATAACCATCATTTAGTCATAACATAGAAATAACAGTCATTGGTGCATTTCAGAGTAAACCATGATGTTGGTGAGATTTTTCTCTGCATGATTGAAAATAAAAACCTGGGTCTAATTAATGTCCTACTGAAACAACTGATGATGTCACGACTTCCACAAAACTTATGTGACCAGACAGTTGTGATGCTGATGATGATGATGGTCTGAACTCTGCAATCACTTGTAGCACAGATGTTACAGATGTTATGGCTCATTGCACAGTTGAGACAGATCACATTTAGTGACAAGTCCAGATTTAACTTTTACAGAGCTGGTGGTCGTAGGCCTTTGTATCATCGCGTGGGGAATGCTATCCTGCAGCATACATCCAGGAATTGGACCGTTCTGCTGTATATATAGCAAATACTTAACTTACTGTTGTAATAAAGGCATAGTCACTGTTTTCATGGCAGTAAAGTACCTGAAGTCAGACATGATACTCAGATTTTTAGATTCAGTGTGACTATAGGATATCATATCTCTGATGTCATCTTCAATAAACAGAAATGATAAATGACAGAAAAATGTCTCTCCTTATAACTCCAGAACTTTCATGAGAATCATCAGGGTTTTAAGTTTTCTTTAGTATCAAAGTGATCCAGTGATAGTTGTCTGAACATCCAGGGCTACATTGTGAACAGGACTGCTAATAGCTAATACTGCATACTTTTAATGCTGGCAAGTCACCAAAATGTACTGAGCAACAGAAAAAAATGCATGATTTTAAAAACCCAATATTTTCCTTTCACTAGCTCTAATCTACTGAAACAAACAATCATGTGATTCACTGAATAGACTTTTTGAAGTACCCACAACCAAAACATGTTAAATCATGAATAACCATCATTTAGTCATAACATAGAAATAACAGTCATTGGTGCATTTCAGAGTAAACCATGATGTTGGTGAGACTTTTTTCTGCATGATTGAAAAGACCTGATCAAGGCGATAATTTACCAGGTCTAATTAATGTCCTACTGAAACAACTGATGATGTCACGGCTTCCACAAAACTTACATGACCAGACAGTCGGGATGCTGCTGCTGCTGATGGTCTGAACTCTGCAGACACGTGTAGCACAGATGTTACAGATGTTATGGCTCATTGCACAGTGGAGGCAGATCACATTTAGTGACAAGTCCAGATTTAACTTGCACAGAGCTGATGGTTGTAGGCATTTGTCATACATCCAGGAAGTGGACCGTTTTGGGGGTGATCTCATGATGTGGGGAGCCATTGCTAATGGATGGTGGTCAGACCTTATCCACATCCACGGTACACTGACAGCTATCTGTTACAGAGATACGGTCCTAGGTCCACATGTCATTCCCAGGATACAGCAATCAGGCATCACTTTCATGCATGACAATGCCAGACCACATGTGGCTCATGTCTGTCAGGAGTAGCCTACCTGGACCAGAACAATATTGCTGTCCTTCCTTGACCAGCATATTCACCAGATCTCAACCCAATAGAGCATCTGTGGGACGTTCAGGATCACCAGGTGAGAGAGAGAGATCCTGCTCCAGCAACACATGAACAACTTGTCACAGCTCTGCAGGAAGAATGGCATGTCATCCTACAAGTCCAGAATAACATCTTATCCATTCAGGAGGTGTAAAGTAGTGATAAATGCTGGAGGTAGACACGCATGGTAGTGACTATTGTTGTTCTCTGTCTCACCATCCACACTTTCTGACTTGTAAACACTAAGACAAAAACCACTAATCTGCACAAAAATGATTTTTCTGTTTGGCTAAAGGGTGAATAAAGATGTATGAACGATAATTTACCTTTGATATTTAATATGAACAGGATGGCATGACATCAAATAAAATATGTTTCTACTGTTGCTCTATGTAATTTTATAAGTAATGAAAACATGTCAGGATTCCTCAAATATTCTCATGCAACAGAACCTCTGTTATATAAAAAGTAAATGACATGATTTGCTGGTATTTAGAATTAGGCAAGGATATATACAAGTGTGTTGTTGTGCAGTCACTGCACACTGATCATCGTTTGACTGTGTGCCATTTATCTAATTCCCCACACACTGATCAATGGTGTGCAGATAAACACAGTGCCTTTGTCATCCCTCTTTATCTTCTTCTTTATCTTCCTGTTTTAAAAAAAAACACCTGCTGTGGCTGAACAATGAGCCAACAGCAGCTGCAAAAGCTGACATACCACCCTGGACCACTGGGGGGCAGTATGCTACCATGAAACACAGCTGCTCCCTCAGCTCAGCTCCTTTGTCTTCAATAAATTAAAGAAGCATCTTCAAACCGTGTATGATTATTTTACCCCCCTCAAAGATGATGACAATGGTTGTGGAATCCATGAGGGATTTTTATTTCCTTTGACTCTGGAGATTCAAGCGTGTCCAAGGCAGCAGCAGAAATATAAATGTAATTGCTCTCTTGCTCCACTGAAATGAAGATGCCTCTGAATTGGAGCGCAGCTCGCTGTTGTCTGTCTGCTCGTGGTCGACTTCCCTGAAATATGAAAAGGGACAAAATAGACTACAGTAGAATCATTATCACACTCAAATTGTTAGATTGCATCCCATCATTTTTCTGTCACTGCTGAGAGAGACTTCCTGCATGAGGTGTCAGGCTTCTGGCCTTTCATTGGAGCTCATGTAAAGAGAAAAAGAACATGAAAGCTTGTTTGATGTTTGTGTACATTTCATGTCATTTGCTGCTTTGAAAAAGAATGGAAGGGTGTCTGATATTTCCTGCATGTCTCTCTCTTTCTGTGTGTGTGTGTGTGTGTGTGTGTGTGTGTGTGTGTGTGTGATCAGGACACCTACTGGGATTCTTCTACCATCTGACCATT
>CM075206.1:21051400-21056400 GCA_037577475.1 Chaunax sp. Z400 | reverse complement strand
TCGGGAGCTCATTCTGGAACTGAGGGGGGGAGGGAGATCAGCACCCTCCAGCGTACCGTGGAACCTCTGAAAGGCATCAGGAGGGGAGACGGAACAGGATTTTAGAAGTGGCCGTCAGGAGAGCTGAGGAGAGGCAACACCCTGGTTGTCAGGAGAAAAGAGAATAGAGGAAAAAAGAGGGTAAGAGACAAACATGGCACACAGAGTGGACTTGTTGTTGCACCCCTTTAATCTTTTTCCACTCCTTTTTTCTCTGGTGGAAAATTTCAGAATTTTTTTTTAACCTTTTTTCTTCTCTCTGAATGGAAGGTATTTTTATAAATACTTTTCACAAGAATGTTCCTCCCTTAGCCTGCAGTATTTTTCTCTAGTGCTTGGCACAAGTGTGTTCCATCCATTATTTTATGCCTTGTCCACTATTATCGTATTCATACAACTTGTGGGCATTAAATTACAAAAAATTGCATTGGTGAGGTGTGTGGAAGTAGAGTCCCATAAGTTAAGAGAATAAAGGAAGGGAAGGAAGTGTGTGGTATGAGGAAAACTAAAATGAAAGGAAAGAAATAAAAAAATTCACCCCTATGGTGAGTATTTTTTCATTTCACGCCCATCCTCCTCACCGTTTTCAGTGTCTGTTGTCCCGACAAACTGTGTTACCCTGTGCCTGCTGTGTATGAGGAAGTTTGAATGAAAGCAAAGGGAAAAGAAGATTCCCGCTGTTTGATTTTAGCTGTTGCCCCTGCTCTCAGAGTAATCTGATGAGTCTCCGGGGTGCTTCCACTGAACAATCAATGATGCTTGTGCTCGCCGACCTCTCTCTCTCTGTGTGTGTGTGTGTGTGTGTGTGTGCGTTAGATGATCTCTCGCTGAAGCCTGCAGGTTCTCTTTTCTCTCCCTCTCAACAGATGGCCTGGGGATCTCTGTGTGAGAGAGTGTGTGTTTGGTTGCGGGTGGTAAATCCCAGCTTTTTGCAGCTCGGAGGTGGTTGGACTGATGGATGGATGGATGGATGGGGGTCTTCCTGGTTTTGGGTGTATTTGTGTGTGTGTGTGTGTGTCCAGGCCGACCTGCTGAGGGGAGGATGAGAAGGGAAATAGACATGAATTAGCTGGGTGGGGGTGGGGGGGGGGAGGGGGGAGAAAAGGCATAACCTGTGAAATGACAACTTATTTCTTCTTTTCTTCCTGCTTCATCAGTTTTTTCTTTGTTTTACTCTTCCTCCATTCTAACCCCTCCTCCACCTCTCATTTTCTGTTATTTTGCTCCTCCGTCCACCCCTCTACTCCACCCCTCCACTCCACCCTCCACTCCACCCCGCTGAGGGATGTTGATTCCATCCATCAATGCTTGAGTTCCTCTGCAGAGTTTAGAATTTTCCTCCAGAAGAATGAATCTGTGTTTTGTGATTTGATTTTAAATCCCCTCCGTTTTGTCTGTATTTTTTAATGTTGAACAATTAAAATATTCGTTCCTGAGAAAAACTGCAGGAAATCCCTTCCAGTCCTCAGGTTTGATGAAAATGCAGCCCTCGGCGTCAACGGTACACATCTATTCCTGCTCCTTTTACCAAGCCATCCGCAGAGTAATTGTAAATATTGATTAGAGGCAAGAGATCAATGGAATGATTTTGGATCGGCTTAGCTGGAGCTTGCTCTTTGTATTCAGCCCACTAGTTCAATTAGAATGGAATTGAATAAATTTGCTTGAACTTTTCATGCATTATTCATGACCTCGCTCCAGCATTTAAACTCATCGCTTAAATTTCAAAATAAAGGAGAGGGGAAATCAAAACGATGATTGCTAAATTACCATTTAGGAATTCAAGAACATTTTAGATTTTAAGGGAAATAAAGGCCAAGTGCTTCAACAGGAATTCTCAATTTGACTGAATTTATGTTTTTCCATATTCCACATAGCAGCAATCAGACTAGTGCGCTGCGACAAAAAGCTGCATTATTTTCAAATAATCAAACATATCAATTCTCTGCATGAACTGCACTCTCCCTTCTGTGGTATAATCAATGTGTTGATTTCTCTCCTTGTGTTGCGGGGGTGGGGAGATTGAGGTAAGGGGGGGTTGCTAGTAATGGAGAGTACAGCGCTATTGTCACAACGCGGCAGCTCCTTGCCTGACCTCCCTAACCCTGCATCTCCCCTGTGGGTGCAACCCCTACCCCTCCACCCTCCCAAATCTCATTATGTCCAGGTAGGGCTGCGCAGGAGCAGCGATGGCAGTGGGGAAACCAAATGTCACCCTGGATGAGGACCTCCAGAAGACAGGGGAAGGCCAGGTAAGAAGCTTGCCATGGGCATTCTGGCCCCCGTCACCCCCAAAGTTTTAGGAGATACTTGGGTTGGGATCCCCTAGGGGGTTATAGTTAGGGGTTAGGATAGTAGATGCTATCTCAATGCCTCTCCCCATCTCATCAGACATGTGGGCAGTTGAAATGGAGAGTCAAAGGACACATATCATCTGCAGCTCTCCATTCCCATATTGATGAAGTAAGGTGTCTAAAATAAGTTAGATTTGTGTCATAAAGTAGTTCTTTAACACTGTGGGCATTTTCTCAATTCAAACAGATCTCCTTAAATTTTTCCTTTTTCATTTACTTGCATGCAACATAATAGCCAAGTTTTTTATCCACTTAAATTTACAGCACAATGTCAGCTTTCTAGAATATACAGCTCCTATTTGTCAGGAGCAAATTGAAATAAAAAGAGATAATCTGGCCCAAAACCTGGAAAGTCATATTCTGATTTTTGAAATATTCTATTTTCTTAAGTGGACAAATTGTAAATTAAATGTATAATAATTGTTAAAAATGAGTTTTTGAGTAGAAGTGCTATATGTCACTCTTTCACCACATTTCAGAGGGAACATTTGGGCTCCCTTCCTGCCATCCTGCAGGTACACTGTGAGCCAGAAGAGTCTACATATTCTAGCAATGTTTAAAGCACATTTCTTTACAGTTACAAAGATGTTAATAGCATTTTGAAAACGCTCCAGTGTGTTTATAGACCTCAGAGGGTTAAAAGGTTTCGGCTGTCTGACTTCAAGGTTCTCTTCTCCACAGGTTAAAGCCAGGAAGAATAGTTGGTCCTCAGAGTGGAATGCAAGAATGTATTAGGACTAGAGTCAGGGGGGTTAGGGGGTAGGTTTAGGGGCTAGGGTAGTGGAAGTTATATCGACTCCCCCCCACATAGTCCAACGACAGGGCCGTTGAAATGGGGAGAAAAAAGGCAAATCACTGCCCGATGCACATCAGCCGTAGTTCTCCCTTCAAACAGTTACATAGTGAGGGCTTTAAAGTAAGTTCTACTTGTCTTTTAAAGTAGTCCTGTCTGACCTGAACATCCCTAGAGGTGAAGGTCAGGATGACTAGTTGGTTTATAGGATGGGTTAGGGCTAGGGTTAACCAGAGAGAGTGAATCATGCTAAGCTCAGCTTCTACATACCCCCCTCTGTTGTTTTTCTGCCCCCCCCCCCCCCCCCCCCCCACACACACACACACACACACACACACACAGACACACACACACACACACACACACACACCGCTGGCTCAGATTGAAAATGCCACCATTGTCAATTTTCTCCTTTGCAGAGGAGCCATTGATGGAGCCTTGCCTCAGGCTGCAGCAAGGCGTCTTCAATCAATGTGACTGCCCCAATTTCTCTGTACATGTATGTGTCTGTGTGCCACTGGAGCCTGACGTGGGGGCTGCTGATGGCAGAGGGGATGGCCACAGTGGTGATGGTGGTGGTGATGATGATGATGATGATGATGATGATGCGTTGGCAGTTGTGCTGCTCACATGCTTTCTGGCTTAGCTCCCATGTTTACTGACAGACTCTCTTCGGTGACGGGTATTCTTGGGTGGATAATACGGATCACGTTGTTATTGCTTAAGAATACGCGTAGTTGAGGAGAGTCCTCTCTTCGCCCAATACCAGCAACACCCCCAATCCCCCAGCCCCCACCCACCTCACCTCAAACCAGCTACCTCACCCACCCACGGAGGACTGTCAGGATGGGTGAAGTCAAACCCCTTCTTTGATCTGTATTGCATTGCACCACCTGTTTGCTGAGGCACAGTTAAGGTGTGTCCTCACGTCTGTCTCTCTGTGCATCTGTCATCTTCTCTCTGTCTCCATGGTGATGGACAGCATAGTGTGTGTGTCTGGTTCGTGTGTGCGTGTTGGAAGTGTTACTTGGAGGTTGTTTGGTCTCACAGAGCAATATTGTCTTTTCGTCTTGTCTGACAACAACTGCTGATCATGTAGCTCTACTGGTATGAGCAGTGTCTTATCCCAGAATATGAAGCTAGCCTCACAGCCTGGTTTCTAACTCAAACATGTAGCATTTGTGGCCTTGTGGCTCCATTGTATTTTTAAACAGGAAATTCCAATCATTCCACCCCCCTCTGTATAATGTAATAAGTAATCCTACCCATTGGCCCAACGTTTGGCAGGTAGTAATTTGATTAACAAAAAATAATTTTGGGACATGCAACATGTAAACATAAAACTGAAAAATAAAAAACCCTCTTTAAAACAGGGCCTCAGGATTAAGATGGAGCACCCTCCAGTCCTTAACTATATAAATTATATATTATATATATATATATATTATAAATATAAATATAAATATATATATATATATATATATATATATATATATTATATATATTTATATTTATAATATATATATATTATATTAATAATAAGTGTTGTCTCACCCCAATCCTTGTCTCACCCTCTCCCCACCCCTCCACAGATTTCTGCGTGACAAAGCGAAATGTTGAAAAAGGCCTCACAAAACCCTGGATCCAAATCTTTATGTCGATTGTCACCAGTTTAAAACAACCTTTCACTAAGTTTTGTGAAAATCGTCCCAGTAGTGTTTTGCATAATCCTTAATGAATTGAAAAACACACAAATGGCAAAAACATCCATGGGCCAACTTTTGATTGTGAAAAAACCCCCAAAGATATTCAGG